>BQNB010027969.1:23770-57106 GCA_026074375.1 Tanacetum coccineum
GTGTCATGTCAGCTCTACTCAGCAACAATGTGTACATTACGATGAGTTATCTTCTGACTATGATGAGAGTCTCGACAATAGAGAAATAGATGTGAGTATATACGCTTGAACACACATGCACATATATAATATTTTATTTCTTGGTTGTTCTTGGTGGTGTTTTCTTATTAAACTGATATCGTCCATATACTAACTGAAATATACTTGGTTTGGTTCAACTCTCACTCCAGATTATTAGAGTTTCTAAGCACAGTTTTGATCAGTTTTTATTATGTGGCTTGCTTATTGTTACCCGTTAAGAGAAAAGAAATTAAAACCAAGAGAACTAAAATTAGTATTTCATGTCGTAAGATCGAAAAAAGAAAATAACAAACAATTTAATAAAAACATGTTATTTAGAAAGGATGGTATAAATATCAAATATGAGTCGCCGATCTCTTTGTTAATCAATACCAATAATTTAGATTTCATATGCCTTTCTAATGGCATGTCACATTCAACAAACATCGTTACGAACTAATTGTCTTTGTACATTAGATGTAAAAAAAATTATTGAAATTGTAAGAACATGTGGAATTTGACATGTATCTTGTACAGGAAAATGGCAATTTCTTACCCGAAAATGAGAACGTGTTATTATCCTTGGCAAGTATGGGATATACAGTAGAAGAGGCGTCAGAAGCCGTGGAGAGATGTGGTAATGAGTGCATATTAGCATGCTTAAAGTTATAGGAATGTTAATTTGT
Organism: Tanacetum coccineum; assembly: GCA_026074375.1. Classification (NCBI taxonomy): domain Eukaryota; kingdom Viridiplantae; phylum Streptophyta; class Magnoliopsida; order Asterales; family Asteraceae; genus Tanacetum; species Tanacetum coccineum. Next base: position 24,517 of record BQNB010027969.1, read on the forward strand.
ATTTCTTTTGATAATGTATATAGTCACTGGTGCTGTTCACATTTAGTTCTTCAAGCTATACTTATGAGCCTTGTTTGCCCTTTTGCAGGTCCTGATGCCTCAATCGTAGATCTAATTGAATTTATTAGTGCCTCTCAGATGGCAAAGACAGAAGCTTTGTATTTTGAGGAAGAGGTATTTACTCTTCTTGATAATGTTGTTCTTATAATCTTATTGAATAATGGATGTGGAAAAATGGGTAGGTCGAGCTGGTTTAGGTAACGGGTTAGAGCAGCACTTTCTGGATTTGACCCACGACATATTTTGTTTCAACCTTTAACCATTTTGATAACTAATTATTGTGTGAAATATGATTACAAGGTAATCCTTATCAATAATGATATATTTTTGGGGATAAAATGATATAGGAGGTTTTACGCGTATTTATTCACGTTCTTTCAACCCAATTGACCCTCTCCCATTTAGCTAATTACATCATTTTACCTGTTGACCTCTGATAACACATGCTCAAGTCATCTTGTTCTCTAACTTAATCATATATTATTAGTGTATAATCGTGTAGTTAGATTTAGAGGAAGCAGGATCAAGAGGCACTGAAAAGAAATAAGAAAAACAGACCACTAGCTGAACAAGACGAGGTGATCCGTCTTCCAAATCCCATGATAGGTTTTGGTGTGCCATCTATTTCCAGTGTGGTGACTTATAGAACACTTCCCAAAGCAGCCATTGGACCACCGTTCTTTTATTATGAAAATGTCGCTTTGGCTACGAAAGGAGATTGGGAAAAAATTTCTCGATTCCTCTATGAAATAGCTCCCGAGTTTGTTGATTCCAAGTATTTTAGTGCAGCTGCAAGAAAACGGGGATATGTGCACAATTTGCCCATAAACAACAGATTCCCGCTTCTACCATTTCCTCCCCACACTATACATGAGGCATTCCCTTTAACAAAGAAATGGTGGCCAGAATGGGATAAGCGTACAAAGCTCAGCTGCTTGAAAACATCTTATAGAACTCCAAAATTAAAAGAGAGGATCAGGAAGGCTCTAGAGAAATGTGGTGACAACCCACCTGACCATGTCAAGAAGTCTGTTTATAAGGAATGCCGAAAATGGAATTTGGTTTGGGTAGGGAAAACAAAGTTGCTACTTTAGAACCCGATGAGGTTGAAATGCTATTGGGGTTTCCCAGAAACCATACGAGAGGTGGAGGTATAAGTACAACGGACAGATATAAATCCCTTGGTAACTCATTTCAGGTGAGAATTTCTTATTTTCCTATATTCATTTCATTCTTTTTCATAGTCCATGTCTATATATACACCGTTTTGTTCCAAAAGAAGAACTAGTGTACTTTTCACGCCTACGGCCCCGCAAGCTAATTACTAGCTTAATATTGAAATTTAATGCTAATGTCAGTTAAAAATTGTATGAACCTAACAAAGTAAAAACTTTTCAAGAACACTTCAATGACCATGGAATGTTTATTAGCAAACTGTCATAAGTTGCTGGTCTTAAACTGTAATAAGACAGCCCAAATTCAGCCATTCTTAAGTATATCAGTTGAATTGTTGCGTTTGGTTAAAAAAACATAATTTACGGCAAACCACATTCCTTTTTTAAACGTCCACCATACGATTAGTGTTTCTTCTAAATATAACAATTCACATGAGGATCATATCAACCGTATATCTCCAGGTTGATACAGTGGCATATCATCTCTCTGTATTGAAGGACATATATCCAAACGGTATGAATGTTCTCTCTCTGTTCTCGGGCATTGGTGGTGCTGAGGTTCTCCACAAGCTTAGGATTTACCTTCTCAAAAAATGAATAAACTTGTGTCAGTGGAAATTTCAGAGGCTAACAGAGATATCATGAAGAGCTGGTGGAAACAAACGGATCAAAAGGGCAATCTTGTCCACTTGGCTGATGTTAAAAAATTAGACCCGCACAAACTTGAAAAACTGGTAAAATCTGTTGGCGGGTTTGATCTTATTATTGGTGGCAGTCCGTGCAACAATATGGCGGGCAGTAACAGGGTAAGTAGAGACGGTCTTGAAGGGGAACAGTCTTCATTGTTTTATGATTATTCCCGTATCCTAGAGATAGTCAAGATTATAATGAATAGACACAGCAAGTCATAAGTATGGTTAGAGGGCCGAAACGTGGTTGATGCTGCAATATGTATGTATGTTTACATCTCCATGGCCCTTTATATTTTGCGAACACTTTTGATCAAGACTCAGTTGGAGACTAGACTCTGCACTTTATGTATAGATAATAAAAATATTTGCAGATAGTATGTTAAATGCTATGGAACGAGGTTAGAAGCCCACGCTTCGCTGCGGGGTGTTTGTCTACGGATTGATAAAAAAAAGCTACTGAAAATGGCAGTTTTGCAAAGATGCATATCCATATAAACATAATATACATTTTGTTCAAATCAATGTAGTGTCCATCTTTCTTGCTTCAATTAAGAGGCATAAGGCTTTTGTTTTTTGCCATCAATGTACGAAGTTCACAAAAATGGACGAAAAAATTATTGCTGGGTGAGCGTTCTGCTCCATTCATCCAGCCTGCCCAATTTGCAACCTATGAAATATCACGTGATACTTTACTCCTTATATGGCCTTTGCATTTGAGTTTTCTACACAACCCCAATCCTTGGTAACCATATCAACATATCAATAACATTATGGCTTCATTCAATATTGAAAAAATCAATCAGAAGATTAGTTAAAAGTGGGAACAATAAAAGTTTAGTTAAAACTTAAAAGTCAATTAAGAGAAATTGTTTAATGCATAAAAGTATAAAACCACTCAGCTCGTTTTTATCTATGTGGTTGGGTTACCCTGCACTAAGGTTCCATAAAGACGGGTTGGGTAATGGGTCAAAACAGGGTATACTAATATATATAAACATCAGAAAGGTAAATGTACTTCCGCTTGAATGTATTGAACTTCTTTTACATGAAATTCTTCATTTTCGTTCTTTTCCTCGGTCTCCAATAAATTAACGACCTCCCCATAAATCTTTTAAGCTTGGATTATTGCTAAAGGCACTAAGATCAATATCCCCATTAGGTAAATATGTTTTAAGTGGTACAGACCCAAAAGTAAAAACCTGCAAACCAGAATGAAAGATTTATTCTAACCATAAAAAATAAGTAAAATCATAATCGTATTTAGTTTTTGCAAAAACACATTAAACTCTTTATTGCAACTTCACACTGCAATCCATAATCTAATTGCACGTCCAAACAACCCTAGATTGTGGCTCCTACTTATATATGGAGAATGAGATAGGTAGATAAGCATCTTAAAACTGATAGTTTCAACTTAAAAATCAGACTCGTTTCAACCCTAAATAATCAAAATATCAAAATCATGACTGCATTTTCCCAAACACTATAAACCAATTATAGCAACTTCATTTAACGGTACCGGTCATCCTTATTATTGTAAATCTTATTTCGAACATCGAAAAAGCTCGTACTTTTTTTATTATAAACACGTACCTCTCTATCTATGAACATCAAAATACCATCAAAATTCGCATAAGCTCATAAGTCCAAATATAAGCTTAAAAGCATGAGCTCCACAAATGGAGCTTTTGCAAAACTATAAGCTCAACCAAACAGCAAGAAAATATTTTCCATGAAATCTTATTTTCAAGTTTTATTATTATTAGAAGGAAAACCATTAATACTCTATGTACTCACATATATAACTCATTATGCTTTGTGAATTTTTAAATATGTCATTATGCATCACATTTTCGACTGATTATGCTTAATTAATTCTTCTTTTTACATTAAAAGACAACAATAGCCTTTGTCTTCTTCACCAACCATCACCAACCACCTCCGGCCATCAAAACCACCACCACTTCCGGCCATCAACACCAACCATCATCAACCACCTTCGGCCATCAAAACCACCACCACTTCCGGTCATCAACACCAACCATCACACATCACAGTGTTATTTATGTTGGGAAACCTGGATACTTTTAATATCATAAATCGAATAACATTAACAAGCAAATAAACAGCAAGAATTAACAGATAATTAAAGCAGTAAAAGAACGAGGCTCGTGTTTAACACGATTCCCTTAAAACAGATTCGCCGTCTGTTTCCCAGGGTACAACGTCCAAAGCTGTTGTACAGCCGGACTAGACAATCTGACCTGAAAGATTACGGAAAGGTCGAGTGATTCTGAGCGATGGAACTGCTGGCAAAAAGCTGCGAAACTGGGCTCAATCTTCTGGTATTGGTGTAGTATTGCGTTTTGTTAATATATAAACTGTCATATGGAATCCTGCTCTATATAGCAAAACCCTAGCCCGGTCAACCAGCCAAGAAAGCTGCGTAAGACCAGCTAGTTTTAAACTTGGTATATATTCAAAACTCTATCACAAGTTATTAGATAACTCAAGGAAGATTCTGGAAACCTTATCAAAGACAGAGGAATGATCCTATTAGCAAAAAGATATGGCGCGTAGGTGAAGCAAACCGGCAGCTGCATTCGGTCCGCAGCGGTCGCGCGGGGCGCGGCTGCTGAGTTCAGTGGAACCGAACCCATCTTGGCCCAGAAATCCATTTTTTGCACCCCCCCCTCCCCCGCGCGTAGACGTGGGAGCATAAACCCCACAAAGGAATTTACAAGCAACTACCAAGGTTTCATTATAAACCCAATCCCACTTCACACTTTGGGCGATGTGGGATAGTTCCAGATTCGTGTTCCACGTGCCTCACTTTGAGTCACGATATCTCATTCATCTCTACTCCATTTTGGACACAATTTGGCTCGTTGCGAAGCTCTCTTCAAGGAGAACGCAAAGCCCCAAACATCTATTATTATATATAACATCTACATATATTAAATGTTGTCCAAAGTTAGCAAAACTCATATTTGCTATACCATATTTTTCCAACAATCCCCCACATGAATGGAGATCGGTCGAAAACACCCGAAAATTTTGGCAAAATTTCTGCGGTTAAGTCCTGCATAGGATAGGTAGGTGTGACCCTTTGAACCTTCCCTTGTGAGATGCACTTAGTCTCCTAGGTCTGAGTAGACGCGATGTCCTTGAACTCAACACCCATTTATGTAGACGACAATACATACTCACACAGGACTCTCCCTGACCTTGTCAAGTCCTCATAGTCGTGCCCGTCATGGTCATGAGCACTAGCCTGGTTCTGCAAGAGCTCTTAGGAATTGCGCCCCCACAATTCCCTTCGAAGCGACCCCACTTCTCTCTCACATAGGTGATTTCATCTTGAATCATTAGAAACATATACTTTCAGATTTCATCTTGAATCTTTATGCTTTATGATTTCATCCTGAACCATTAAAGCCATATGTTTGACCTCTCAACAAGTCACTTTGTTATAGGAATGGGCTAGGAGGTTACAAGATAAGTAACTCCCCCACATTGACGTGACTTCCCCCACATTCTGGATCTTTTCATTTATGTGGTATATCTGATTGCTCAACCAAAGCCATATAGGAAAGCAAAAGTATAAAGATGTATCCTACGTTTTAATGTAAAGTATCTAATGTGCAGAACCTTCAACGATAAATGTTTTATCAATGTCTTGTAGGTTCTTGAAGACTCTCCGGAAGTGGAACATAACACGTGTAATGTCAGCTCTAATCAGCAACAATGTCTACATTATGATGAGTTATCTTCTGACTATGATGAGAGTCTCGATGATAGTAAAAAAGATGTGAGTATATACGCTTGAACACGCATGCACATATATAATATTTTCTTTCTTGGTTGTTATTGGTGGTGTTTTCTTATTAAACTGATATCGTCCATATACTAACTGAAATACACTTGGTTTGGTTCAACTCTCACTCCAGATTATTAGAGTTTCTAAGCAGAGTTTTGACCAGTTTTTATTATGTGGCTTGCTTATTGTTACCCGTTAAGAGAAAAGAAATTAAAACCAAGAGAACTAAAATTAGTATTTCATGTCCTAAGATAGGAAAAAGAAAATAACAAACAATTTAGTAAAAACATGTTATTTAGAAAGGATGGTATAAATATCAAATATGAGTCGCCGATCTCTTTGTTAATCAATACCAATAATTTAGATTTCATATGCCTTCCTAATGGCATGTCACATTCAACAAACATCGTTACGAACTAATTGTCTTTATACATTACATGTATAAAAAAATTATTGAAATTGTAAGAACATGTGCAATTTGACATCTATCTTGTACAGGAAAATGGCAATTTCTTACCCGAAAATGAGAACGTGTTATTATCCTTGGCAAGTATGGGATATACAGTAGAAGAGGCGTCAGAAGCCGTGGAGAGATGTGGTAATGAGTGCATATTAGCATGGTTAAAGTTATAGGAATGTTAATTTGTATCTCTTTTGATAATGTGTAGTCACTGGTAGTGTTCACATTTAGTTCTTCAAGCTATACTTATGAGCCTTGTTGTTTGCCCTTTTGCAGGTCCTGATGCCTCAATCGTAGATCTAATTGAGTTTATTAGTGCCTCTCAGATGGCGAAGACAGAAGCTGTGTTTTTAGAGGAAGAGGTATTTACTCTTCTTGATAATGTTGTTTTTATAATCTTATTGAAGAATGGTAGTGGAAAAATAGGTAGGTCGAGCTGGTTTAGGTAACGGGTCAGAGCAGTTCTTTCTGTATTTGACCCAGGACATATTTTGTTTCAACATTTATTATGTTGATAACTAATTATTGTGTCAAATATGATTATAAAGTAACCCTTATCAGTAATGATATATATTTGTGAATAAAATGATATAGGAGGTTTTACGCGTATTTATTCACGTTCTTTCAACCCAATTGACCCTCTCCCATTTAGCTAATTACATCATTTTACCTGTTGACCTCTGATAACACATGCTCAAGTCATCTTGTTCTCTAACTTAATCATATTTTATCAGTGTATTATCGTGTAGTTAGATTTTTTGTTCTTGATCTTTTCATTCGACATCAACTCAGAAACCCAAGATCTTTGTGAACGCGAAACTGAAGAGGAAACAGGATCAAGAGGCACTGAAAAGAAATAAAAAAAGGGGACCACTAGCTGAACAAGACGAGGTGATCCGTCTTCCAAATCCCATGATAGGCTTTGGTGTGCCATCTATTTCCAGTGTGGTGACTTATAGAACACTTCCGAATGCAGCCATCGGACCACCGTTCTTTTATTATGAAAATGTCGCTTTGGCTACCAAAGGAGATTGGGAAAAAATTTCTCGATTCCTCTATGAAATAGCTCCCGAGTTTGTTGATTCCAAGTATTTCTGTGCAGCTGCAAGAAAACGGGGATATGTGCACAATTTGCCCCTAAACAACAGATTCCCGCTTCTTCCATTTCCTCCCCGCACTATACACGAGGCATTCCCTTTAACAAAGAAGTGGTGGCCAGAATGGGATAAGCGTACAAACCTCAACTGCTTGAAAACATCTTATGGAACTCCAAAATTGACAGAGAGGATCCGAAAGGCTCTAGAGAAATGTGGTGACAACCCACCTGACCATGTGAAGAAGTCTGTTTATAAGGAATGCCGAAGATGGAATTTAGTTTGGGTAGGGAAAAACAAAGTTGCTACTTTAGAACCCGATGAGGTTGAAATGCTATTGGGGTTTCCCAGAAACCATACGAGAGGTGGAGGTATAAGTACAACGGACAGATATAAATCCCTTGGTAACTCATTTCAGGTGAGAATTTCTTATTTTCCTATATTCATTTCATTCTTTTTCATAGTCCATGTCTATATATACACCGTTTTGTTCCAAAAGAAGAACTAGTGTACTTTTCACGCCTACGGCCCCGCAAGCTAATTACTAGCTTAATATTGAAATTTAATGCTAATGTCAGTTAAAAATTGTATGAACCTAACGAAGTGTAAAAACTTTTCAAGAACACTTCAATGACCATGGAATGTTTATTAGCAAACTGTCATAAGTTGCTGGTCTTAAACTGTAATAAGACAGCCCAAATTCAGCCATTCTTAAGTATATCAGTTGAATTGTTGCGTTTGGTTAAAAAACATAATTTACGGCAAACCACGTTCCTTTTTTAAACGTCCACCATACGATTAGTGTTTCTTCTAAATATAACAATTCACATGAGGATCATATCAACCGTATATCTCCAGGTTGATACAGTGGCATATCATCTCTCTGTATTGAAGGACATATATCCAAACGGTATGAATGTTCTCTCTCTCTTCTCGGGCATTGGTGGTGCTGAGGTTGCTCTCCACAAGCTTAGGATTCCTCTCAAAAATGTTGTGTCAGTGGAAATTTCAGAGGCTAACAGAGATATCATGAAGAGCTGGTGGAAACAAACGGATCAAAAGGGCAATCTTGTCCACTTGGCTGATGTTAAAAAATTAGACCCGCACAAACTTGAAAAACTGGTAAAATCTGTTGGCGGGTTTGATCTTATTATTGGTGGCAGTCCGTGCAACAATATGGCGGGCAGTAACAGGGTAAGTAGAGACGGTCTTGAAGGGGAACAGTCTTCATTGTTTTATGATTATTCCCGTATCCTAGAGACAGTCAAGATTATAATGAATAGACACAACAAGTCATAAGTATGGTTAGAGGGCCGAAACGTGGTTGATGCTGCAATATGTATGTATGTTTACATCTCCATGGCCCTTTATATTTTGCGAACACTTTTGATCAAGACTCAGTTGGAGACTAGACTCTGCACTTTATGTATAGATAATAAAAATATTTGCAGATAGTATGTTAAATGCTATGGAACGAGGTTAGAAGCCCGCGCTTCGCTGCGGGGTGTTTGTCTACGGATTGATAAAAAAAGCTACTGAAAATGGCAGTTTTGCAAAGATGCATATCCATATAAACATAATATACATTTTGTTCAAATCAATGTAGTGCACTTCTGCTTCATTAAGAGGCACTAAGGCCTTTTGTTTTTGCCATCAATGTACGAAGTTCACAAAAATGGACGAAAAAATTATTGCTGGGTCAGCGTTCTGCTCCATTCATCCAGCCTGCCCAATTTGCAACCTATGAAATATCACGTGATACTTTACTCCTTATATGGTCTTTGCATTTGAGTTTTCTACACAACCCCAATCCTTGGTAACCATATCAACATATCAATAACATTATGGCTTCATTCAATATCGAAAAAATCAATCAGAAGATTAGTTAAAAGTGGGAACAATAAAAGTTTAGTTAAAACTTAAAAGTCAATTAAGAGAAATTGTTTAATGCATAAAAGTATAAAACCACTCAACTCGTTTTTATCTATGTGGTTGGGTTACCCTGCACTAAGGTTCCATAAAGACGGGTTGGGTAATGGGTCAAAACAGGGTATACTAATATATAAAAACATCAGAAAGGTAAATGTACTTCCGCTTGAATGTATTGAACTTCTTTTACATGAAATTCTTCATTTTCGTTCTTTTCCTCGGTCTCCAATAAATTAACGACCTCATTGGCCCATAAATCTTTTAAGCTTGGATTATTGCTAAAGGCACTAAGATCAATATCCCCATTAGGTAAATATGTTTTAAGTGGTACAGACCCAAAAGTAAAAACCTGCAAACCAGAATGAAAGATTTATTCTAACCATAAAAAATAAGTAAAATCATAATCGTATTTAGTTTTTTGCAAAAACACATTAAACTCCTTATTGCAACTTCACACTGCAATCCATAATCTAATTGCACGTCCAAACAAACCCTAGATAGTGGCTCCTACTTATATATGGAGAATGAGATAGGTAGATAAGCATCTTAAAAGTGATAGTTTCAACTTAAAAATCAGACTAGTTTCAACCCTAAATAATCAAAATATCAAAATCATGACTGCATTTTCCCAAACACTATAAACCTATTATAGCAACTTCATTTAACGGTACCGGTCATCCTTATTAAGTAAAATCTTTCATCATCGAAAGCTCGTACTTTTTTATTATAAACATCATACCTCTCTATCTATGAATATCAAAATACCAGCAAAATTCGCATAAGCTCATAAGTCCAAATATAAGCTTAAAAGCATGAGCTCCACAAATGGAGCTTTTGCAAAACTATAAGCTCAACCAAACAGCAAGAAAATATTTTCCATAAAATCTTATTTTCAAGTTTTATTATTATTAGAAGGAAAACCATTAATACTCTATGTACTCACATATATAACTCATTATGCTTTGTGAATTTTTAAATATGTCATTATGCATCACATTTTCGACTGATTATGCTTAATTAATTCTTCTTTTTACATTAAAAGACAACAATAGCCTTTGTCTTCTTCACCAACCATCACACATCACAGTGTTATTTATGTTGGGAAACCTGGATACTTTTAATATCATAAATCGAATAACATTAACAAGCAAATAAACAGCAAGAATTAACAGATAATTAAAGCAGTAAAAGAACGAGGCTCGTGTTTAACACGATTCCCTTAAAACAGATTCGCCGTCTGTTTCCCAGGGTACAACGTCCAAAGCTGTTGTACAGCCGGACTAGACAATCTGACCTGAAAGATTACGGAAAGGTCGAGTGATTCTGAGCGATGGAACTGCTGGCAAAAAGCTGCGAACTGGCGGCTCAATGTTCTGGTATTGGAGTAGTATTGCGTTTCTGTATATATAAACTGAATGAGAATCCTGCTCTATATAGCAAAACCCTAGCCTGGTCAACCAGCCAAGAAAGCTGCGTAAGACCAGCTAGTTTAAACTTGGTATATATCTAAAACTCTATCAACCAGTTATTAGATAAACTCAAGAAGATTCTGGAAACCTTATCAAGACAGGAACGAACCATTAGCAAAAAGATAGGCGCGTAGGTGAGCAACCGGAGCTGCATTCGTGTCCGCAGGTCGCGCGGGCTCGCATGAGTTCAGTGGAACCGAACCCATCTTGGCCCAGAAATCCATTTTTTGTAAAACTGATTTGTAAAACTGCAATTAAATCTGTTTTGTAAAACTGATTTCCAACGAAACACTATCAAGGTTTCGACAGAAATAGTTTATAAGAAAACTTGTTAACAACATCAAATCCAAATTAAAAGTGTTTTAATTCTGTGTAAACAGAATCTGTTTTAAGACTGTTGGGAAACCTGCATACTTTTATTAGTGCAGATCGAATATCATCAACAAGTAAATAAACCGAAATAACAACAGATAATAAAAGCAGTAAAAGAACGAGGCTCGTGTTTAACACGATTCCCTTAAAACAGATTCGCCGTCTGTTTCCCAGGGTACAACGTCCAAAGCTGTTGTACAGCCGGACTAGACAATCTGACCTGAAAGATTACGGAAAGGTCGAGTGATTCAACTGCTGGCAAAAAGCTGCGAACTGGCGGCACTGAATGAGAGTCCTGCTCATCAACTAGTTATTAGATAAACTCAAGAAGATTCTGGAAACCTTATCAAGACAGGAACGAACCATTAGCAAAAAGATAGGCGCGTAGGTGAGCAACCGGAGCTGCATTCGTGTCCGCAGGTCGCGCGGGCTCGCATGAGTTCAGTGGAACCGAACCCATCTTGGCCCAGAAATCCATTTTTTGTAAAACTGATTTGTAAAACTGCAATTAAATCTGTTTTGTAAAACTGATTTCCAACGAAACACTATCAAGGTTTCGACAGAAATAGTTTATAAGAAAACTTGTTAACAACATCAAATCCAAATTAAAAGTGTTTTAATTCTGTGTAAACAGAATCTGTTTTAAGACTGTTGGGAAACCTGCATACTTTTATTAGTGCAGATCGAATATCATCAACAAGTAAATAAACCGAAATAACAACAGATAATAAAAGCAGTAAAAGAACGAGGCTCGTGTTTAACACGATTCCCTTAAAACAGATTCGCCGTCTGTTTCCCAGGGTACAACGTCCAAAGCTGTTGTACAGCCGGACTAGACAATCTGACCTGAAAGATTACGGAAAGGTCGAGTGATTCAACTGCTGGCAAAAAGCTGCGAACTGGCGGCACTGAATGAGAGTCCTGCTCATCAACTAGTTATTAGATAAACTCAAGAAGATTCTGGAAACCTTATCAAGACAGGAACGAACCATTAGCAAAAAGATAGGCGCGTAGGTGAGCAACCGGAGCTGCATTCGTGTCCGCAGGTCGCGCGGGCTCGCATGAGTTCAGTGGAACCGAACCCATCTTGGCCCAGAAATCCATTTTTTGTAAAACTGATTTGTAAAACTGCAATTAAATCTGTTTTGTAAAACTGATTTCCAACGAAACACTATCAAGGTTTCGACAGAAATAGTTTATAAGAAAACTTGTTAACAATATTATATAAAAATTAAAAGCGTTTTAATTCTGTGTAAACAGAATCTGTTTTAAGACTGTTGGGAAACCTGCATACTTTTATTAGTGCAGATCGAATATCATCAACAAGTAAATAAACCGAAATAACAACAGATAATAAAAGCAGTAAAAGAACGAGGCTCGTGTTTAACACGATTCCCTTAAAACAGATTCGCCGTCTGTTTCCCAGGGTACAACGTCCAAAGCTGTTGTACAGCCGGACTAGACAATCTGACCTGAAAGATTACGGAAAGGTCGAGTGATTCAACTGCTGGCAAAAAGCTGCGAACTGGCGGCACTGAATGAGAGTCCTGCTCATCAACTAGTTATTAGATAAACTCAAGAAGATTCTGGAAACCTTATCAAGACAGGAACGAACCATTAGCAAAAAGATAGGCGCGTAGGTGAGCAACCGGAGCTGCATTCGTGTCCGCAGGTCGCGCGGGCTCGCATGAGTTCAGTGGAACCGAACCCATCTTGGCCCAGAAATCCATTTTTTGTAAAACTGATTTGTAAAACTGCAATTAAATCTGTTTTGTAAAACTGATTTCCAACGAAACACTATCAAGGTTTCGACAGAAATAGTTTATAAGAAAACTTGTTAACAACATCAAATCCAAATTAAAAGTGTTTTAATTCTGTGTAAACAGAATCTGTTTTAAGACTGTTGGGAAACCTGCATACTTTTATTAGTGCAGATCGAATATCATCAACAAGTAAATAAACCGAAATAACAACAGATAATAAAAGCAGTAAAAGAACGAGGCTCGTGTTTAACACGATTCCCTTAAAACAGATTCGCCGTCTGTTTCCCAGGGTACAACGTCCAAAGCTGTTGTACAGCCGGACTAGACAATCTGACCTGAAAGATTACGGAAAGGTCGAGTGATTCAACTGCTGGCAAAAAGCTGCGAACTGGCGGCACTGAATGAGAGTCCTGCTCATCAACTAGTTATTAGATAAACTCAAGAAGATTCTGGAAACCTTATCAAGACAGGAACGAACCATTAGCAAAAAGATAGGCGCGTAGGTGAGCAACCGGAGCTGCATTCGTGTCCGCAGGTCGCGCGGGCTCGCATGAGTTCAGTGGAACCGAACCCATCTTGGCCCAGAAATCCATTTTTTGTAAAACTGATTTGTAAAACTGCAATTAAATCTGTTTTGTAAAACTGATTTCCAACGAAACACTATCAAGGTTTCGACAGAAATAGTTTATAAGAAAACTTGTTAACAACATCAAATCCAAATTAAAAGTGTTTTAATTCTGTGTAAACAGAATCTGTTTTAAGACTGTTGGGAAACCTGCATACTTTTATTAGTGCAGATCGAATATCATCAACAAGTAAATAAACCGAAATAACAACAGATAATAAAAGCAGTAAAAGAACGAGGCTCGTGTTTAACACGATTCCCTTAAAACAGATTCGCCGTCTGTTTCCCAGGGTACAACGTCCAAAGCTGTTGTACAGCCGGACTAGACAATCTGACCTGAAAGATTACGGAAAGGTCGAGTGATTCAACTGCTGGCAAAAAGCTGCGAACTGGCGGCACTGAATGAGAGTCCTGCTCATCAACTAGTTATTAGATAAACTCAAGAAGATTCTGGAAACCTTATCAAGACAGGAACGAACCATTAGCAAAAAGATAGGCGCGTAGGTGAGCAACCGGAGCTGCATTCGTGTCCGCAGGTCGCGCGGGCTCGCATGAGTTCAGTGGAACCGAACCCATCTTGGCCCAGAAATCCATTTTTTGTAAAACTGATTTGTAAAACTGCAATTAAATCTGTTTTGTAAAACTGATTTCCAACGAAACACTATCAAGGTTTCGACAGAAATAGTTTATAAGAAAACTTGTTAACAACATCAAATCCAAATTAAAAGTGTTTTAATTCTGTGTAAACAGAATCTGTTTTAAGACTGTTGGGAAACCTGCATACTTTTATTAGTGCAGATCGAATATCATCAACAAGTAAATAAACCGAAATAACAACAGATAATAAAAGCAGTAAAAGAACGAGGCTCGTGTTTAACACGATTCCCTTAAAACAGATTCGCCGTCTGTTTCCCAGGGTACAACGTCCAAAGCTGTTGTACAGCCGGACTAGACAATCTGACCTGAAAGATTACGGAAAGGTCGAGTGATTCAACTGCTGGCAAAAAGCTGCGAACTGGCGGCACTGAATGAGAGTCCTGCTCATCAACTAGTTATTAGATAAACTCAAGAAGATTCTGGAAACCTTATCAAGACAGGAACGAACCATTAGCAAAAAGATAGGCGCGTAGGTGAGCAACCGGAGCTGCATTCGTGTCCGCAGGTCGCGCGGGCTCGCATGAGTTCAGTGGAACCGAACCCATCTTGGCCCAGAAATCCATTTTTTGTAAAACTGATTTGTAAAACTGCAATTAAATCTGTTTTGTAAAACTGATTTCCAACGAAACACTATCAAGGTTTCGACAGAAATAGTTTATAAGAAAACTTGTTAACAACATCAAATCCAAATTAAAAGTGTTTTAATTCTGTGTAAACAGAATCTGTTTTAAGACTGTTGGGAAACCTGCATACTTTTATTAGTGCAGATCGAATATCATCAACAAGTAAATAAACCGAAATAACAACAGATAATAAAAGCAGTAAAAGAACGAGGCTCGTGTTTAACACGATTCCCTTAAAACAGATTCGCCGTCTGTTTCCCAGGGTACAACGTCCAAAGCTGTTGTACAGCCGGACTAGACAATCTGACCTGAAAGATTACGGAAAGGTCGAGTGATTCAACTGCTGGCAAAAAGCTGCGAACTGGCGGCACTGAATGAGAGTCCTGCTCATCAACTAGTTATTAGATAAACTCAAGAAGATTCTGGAAACCTTATCAAGACAGGAACGAACCATTAGCAAAAAGATAGGCGCGTAGGTGAGCAACCGGAGCTGCATTCGTGTCCGCAGGTCGCGCGGGCTCGCATGAGTTCAGTGGAACCGAACCCATCTTGGCCCAGAAATCCATTTTTTGTAAAACTGATTTGTAAAACTGCAATTAAATCTGTTTTGTAAAACTGATTTCCAACGAAACACTATCAAGGTTTCGACAGAAATAGTTTATAAGAAAACTTGTTAACAACATCAAATCCAAATTAAAAGTGTTTTAATTCTGTGTAAACAGAATCTGTTTTAAGACTGTTGGGAAACCTGCATACTTTTATTAGTGCAGATCGAATATCATCAACAAGTAAATAAACCGAAATAACAACAGATAATAAAAGCAGTAAAAGAACGAGGCTCGTGTTTAACACGATTCCCTTAAAACAGATTCGCCGTCTGTTTCCCAGGGTACAACGTCCAAAGCTGTTGTACAGCCGGACTAGACAATCTGACCTGAAAGATTACGGAAAGGTCGAGTGATTCAACTGCTGGCAAAAAGCTGCGAACTGGCGGCACTGAATGAGAGTCCTGCTCATCAACTAGTTATTAGATAAACTCAAGAAGATTCTGGAAACCTTATCAAGACAGGAACGAACCATTAGCAAAAAGATAGGCGCGTAGGTGAGCAACCGGAGCTGCATTCGTGTCCGCAGGTCGCGCGGGCTCGCATGAGTTCAGTGGAACCGAACCCATCTTGGCCCAGAAATCCATTTTTTGTAAAACTGATTTGTAAAACTGCAATTAAATCTGTTTTGTAAAACTGATTTCCAACGAAACACTATCAAGGTTTCGACAGAAATAGTTTATAAGAAAACTTGTTAACAACATCAAATCCAAATTAAAAGTGTTTTAATTCTGTGTAAACAGAATCTGTTTTAAGACTGTTGGGAAACCTGCATACTTTTATTAGTGCAGATCGAATATCATCAACAAGTAAATAAACCGAAATAACAACAGATAATAAAAGCAGTAAAAGAACGAGGCTCGTGTTTAACACGATTCCCTTAAAACAGATTCGCCGTCTGTTTCCCAGGGTACAACGTCCAAAGCTGTTGTACAGCCGGACTAGACAATCTGACCTGAAAGATTACGGAAAGGTCGAGTGATTCAACTGCTGGCAAAAAGCTGCGAACTGGCGGCTCAATGTTCTGGTATTGGAGTAGTATTGCGTTTCTGTGTGTATAAACTGAATGAGAGTCCTGCTCTATATAGCAAAACCCTAGCCTGGTCAACCAGCCAAGAAAGCTGCGTAAGACCAGCTAGTTTAAACTTGGTATATATCTAAAACTCTATCAACCAGTTATTAGATAAACTCAAGAAGATTCTGGAAACCTTATCAAGACAGGAACGAACCATTAGCAAAAAGATAGGCGCGTAGGTGAGCAACCGGAGCTGCATTCGTGTCCGCAGGTCGCGCGGGCTCGCATGAGTTCAGTGGAACCGAACCCATCTTGGCCCAGAAATCCATTTTTTGCACCCCCCCCCCCCCCCGCGCGTAGACGTGGGAGCATAAACCCCACAAAGGAATTTACAAGCAACTACCAAGGTTTCATTATAAACCCAATCCCACTTCACACTTTGGGCGATGTGGGATAGTTCCAGATTCGTGTTCCACGTGCCTCACTTTGAGTCACGATATCTCATTCATCTCTACTCCATTTTGGACATAGTTTGGCTCGTTGCGAAGCTCTCTTCGAGGAGAACGCAAAGCCCCAAACATCTATTATTATATATAACATCTACATATATTAAATGTTGTCCAAAGTTAGCAAAACTCATATTTGCTATACCATATTTTTCCAACAATCCCCCACATGAATGGAGATCGGTCCGAAAAACACCCGAAAATTTCGGCAAAATTTCTGCGGTTGAGTCCTGCATAGGATAGGTAGGTGTGACCCTTTGAACCTTCCCTTGTGAGATGCACTTAGTCTCCTAGGTCTGAGTAGACGCGATTGTCCTTGAACTCAACACCCATTTATGTAGACGACAATACATACTCACACAGGACTCTCCCTGACCTTGTCAAGTCCTCATAGTCGTGCCCGTCATGGTCATGAGCACTAGCCTGGTTCTGCAAGAGCTCTTAGGAATTGCGCCCCCACAATTCCCTTCGAAGCGACCCCACTTCTCTCTCACATAGGTGAGTTCCTCTTGATTCTTTAGAAACATCTTTCAGATTTTCATCTTGAATTTTTATGCTTTATGATCTTCCATCCTGAACCATTAAAGCCATTATCGGTTTGACTTATCAACAGTACTTTGTTATAGGAATGGGCTAGGAGGTTACAAGATAAGTAATCCCACATTGACGTGACTGCTCCAATTTCTATGATTAGGTGTGGTCCTATTGAACCTAGATTTGGATCTCAGTAACTAGGTGAGGTTTTCCTTTTCATAGAAACTCATATTTTTTTTTTTTCCTTCAAGGGCTTTAGTCCATTCCTTTAGCGACTTATAACTACTCTTGCTTAGCCTTCTTGTAATCCGGATCCGCGATGTTATCCTTTGACTTCACATAGTCAATTGAGATAACTCCTGTTGAGAGTAGTTTGTCGTATCGAGTTATGTCGACAATGGATATGTCTAGACTTTCCATTATACATTTGTACTTTTAGCTCTTCCCATGGTCCGATTACTGTCACAATGTATTACTAATGGCCTTTACGGTTTAGGCCACCTGGTTATGTCCTTACGAATTGGACGTAGCCATTCGCCTCTTCCCCTCTCCGATTTTATCTAGCGCGATAATTCTGATCCATTCGTGGACTTAGCAATAACAGTTTCCTTGGAAGACTTCCAAGATATAGTGGTCCCTCCTAGTGTAAATACATATCTACTAGTCGATCTAGAATCCTTTATGTCAGATATCCAATTTGCATCACTGTATCCTTCGATAACAGCAGGATGTCTGTCATAATGCAGTCCATAATCGCGACTGTATCTCAAATAATGATAGTACCCTAGTTATAGCTTTCCAATGTTGCATAACTTGGACTTACTCGTATACTACTAGCTACTAACTGCATATGCTAAGTCAGGTCGGGTACTGTTCATCAAGTACATTTCCCGGCCAATAATCTTGAATACTCTAATTGGGCAACTCACCTAAGACCTCCTATTTTTAGATAGATGCAAACGGGTTGTCAATTTGGAGTTCTAGCCTTGGCCGGAATTCCCCCGCATTTATGAGTATTAAGAATTTTGTCACCGTAATGGTGCTTGACTTTAACACAAGTCATTATGAGTTCGTTATGATCTTATTCCAAGGATCAATCAGCAAAACATTCACTTCATGTCAAACTTTGATTTCATCATGTCTTTAGTGGATTAATTATCTTGTCGTTCTACTGCAACGATAGGCCATATCATCGACATACAACCAAAATCAACTATCCAGCACTTGTGTCCTTCACGTAAACACACTTGTCACATTCATTTATTTGGAATCCTACTTCTCAACATGGTGTGGTCAACTTTTTGATGCCACTGTTGGGGAGGCTTTGCTTTAAAGCCATACAACGGACTTAACAAGTCTACAAACCTTGCCCTCTTGTCCAGGAGCTATGAAACCCTCAGGTTGGTTCATATATATTTCTTCTTCTAAATCTCCATTTAGAAAAGCCGTTTTTACATCCATTTGGTGAATTTCCAAATTTCTTAATGCGGCAATAGCAATATCATTCTAAACCGAGGTTTATCGCGTAACCGTGCTGAAATAAGTATCACAGTCATAGTCTAGAACTTCACGTTGTCTAAACCTTGGATTACACTCTTGCTTTATATTTTCAAGGTACATCAGCTTTCATTCTTCTTCTTGAAGATCCATTAATAGCCTAAGTGGTTTACAACCAGGAGGTAAAAATCCACGAGCTCCACGTTAAGGTTTTGTAAAATAGATTTCTTATTCACTTTTGATGGCTTCTCTCCATTGTTGCCCTTCCGAGGAAGTTACCGCTTCTCGGTAAGATGTGGGTTCATTTTCTACCATAAAAGAAACAAAATCGGGTCCAAACGATTTCTCGTTTCTTGCCCTTTTGCTTCTTCTTGGTTCTACTTCTTCTTCCTCGGTTTGATCTTGTCTCTCATCTTGGAGATCATTATCATCTCTTTGTCTCTTATCTTGGACAACTTTTTCATCTAATCTAGATGAGCTTCCAGTTTCCTTTGATAAACAAGGAAATATATTTTCAAAGAAAGAAGCATTCCTAGATTCCATTATTGTATTCTTTTCGGGATATCGGATTTTTCGATTCATCCAAATGAAACGATAAGAGTGCTTTTCTTATTAGCATATCCAATGAATAAACAATATATTTTGCAATCCACGGATTTAGGTCCAATCTTGTGGGCCCTTGGATCTGTGCTCAGTACCTTGGCCTAAACACCCCCACACTCTAAGTATTGATATGATGGTTTTCTTCCCAGCCATAATTCATAAGGAGTCTGTTCCTTTTCTTACGAGGTATCTATTTAAAGATAAGTTAGCGGCGGTGGGGCGGGGGGGGGGGGGGCCGGGACGTCATAATGGTTCCCCAACATATCGTTGTCTGACTCATGCCAGAACTAATCAACATGGCAGTAACCATTTCTTTCAAGGTACGGTTCTTCCTTTCGGCAATACTGTTTTGCTGAGGTGAATAGGGAGCAGTGAACTCGTGTCTAATTCCATGTTTCGCACAAAGCTCGGCGAATGGAGCTACGTATTCCACTCTTATCCACTTCGTACAACCTTGATTTTCTTACCATGTTGATTCTCAACTTGGTTTTGTATAGAACAAATTAGTCTAGCTTTCATTCTTTACTTTTCAACAAGTAAAACATAGCAATACTTGGATACAATCATCAATAACGTGATAAAGTACTTATTGCCACCCTTCGTGGGGTAGTGATTTCAAATCACATATGTCTGTGTGTATCATATCAAGTGGTTCGGTTGTTCGCTTAACCGATTGAAAGATGATCTTGTAAGTTTGGCTTCAACACAAGTTTCACATTTGTATTTAGAATCAATATGAAGGTAGGTAAGCTATTAAATTTATTAAAACGACGCATCGAATTTAAAATTCTTAATGTCCATAGACGACCAATGCCACACATTAGAAGATCAATCAAGTAAGCAGATGAGTTCATTTTATTGATATCATTCTTGACCACATTACATTGAGTTTAAACATAGAATCCATGCTAACCCTTACAACATTACATTGATCTTAGCAAAAACCAACTTATAAGACTCAAAGGACTTAAACGAAACCAAACTTGTTTAACAGCCAAACCTGGATCACAAGTTCTTGCGTAATTCCGGAACATACAAGACATTAAGTCAACTTGAGCTCTTTCCGATGTCATCTTCAAAATTAACAACTCCTGCACCCTTGATATCAGCAGTTGCCAGAGTTGCCCATATACAACTTTTGTCCATTTGTACCGCTGAAGAGTGAAAACATACTCTTATCAGCACACACATGACGAGTTGCCCCTCAGTATCAAATCCCACCAACCACTGTTTGGTTAGTACCATACAGGTTAAACCTCAGAGATCTTAGCAACGACGTCAGACACCATTGCTCGCATATTCCACATCATTCTATTCACCCATATTGGCCTGCGTGGATTTCGCCCGGCTTCGGCATCTTGCAATTGCAGCACGGTGACCGGTTGCGTCAGAGTTGTAGCAGTCCTTGGAATTCTGCTTCACAATCCCTGTTTTAGGAGCAAGGTACTCAGACATTCCTTGCCCCATTCTTGTATTATTCTTTTGTCTTTTTTATTCCCCTTGGAATTAAACACAATGAAGCTGACCCAGCATGCTAACCATATTAGCCTTGGCGAAATAGGTGATAAGTGTCTTTTCTGAGCAGCTTGTTGTCCTCTTCAATACGAAGGGACGAACTTACCAAGTCTTCAACACTCATCTCCTTTCGCTTATGCTTCAAGTCAGTTTTTAAAATTTTACCCAGTTGGAGGTAACTTTTCAATAATAGCAGCAAACCTTAAATAGTTTCACACAAGGTCATTACCTCAGCATGAATGTGTGTAGCAGAACCTGGCGGTCTGAAACCTGATGACACGCTCTTTGAATCAACCCTTTGTAATCCATAAACGAGCTACCACGAATTTCTTTGTACCAGCTCTTCTGTTCTTGTACTTGCGTTTCCAAGGACTCCCATAATTCTTTGGCGTCGTTGGTCTTGCAGTAAACATTATACAATGGATCTATCAAACCATTTTCAAAACCATAATTGTTGACACAAGAAGTCTGAATGTTTCCTTGCTTCCACAGCTTGCCACAGCTGTGATTAGAGGATTGTCTTCGGCAGGAGGTTCAACCTGAGGTGGCAGTTTCTTTTAAGAACACCGCGCAAGGCACTGAAGGTGGTGAGATAGCACGAACATCTTCTGTGCCACCTCTTAAAATTCTGACCATTGAATTTTTCGGTTTCTCAGCGTGCTTAGCCACTGCTGTTGGCAACCCGGCGCAAAGGTTTTCTTGCGTTTCACACAGTTGGAGGAGTTTGAGTGTTAGTCATCCTGAAAGATTAACACAAACAGTTAAACAAACTGTAATCACTCGGTATCCGGCTCTGTACGGGATCTGTATGCTTCAAAGAAACTCAGTCTTGGTTTCAATGAATAAAATAGATCAGTTTATATTAAATCAAAGTGGTTTCTATAACAAATTAATTAAAACGTTATGGATCTGTAAACTGCAGATTAAAATCTGTTTTTGTTACCTGATTTCCAACGAAACTCTACGTAGGTTTCGACAGAAATAGTTTATAAGAAACTTGCTAACAATATTATATCGAATAATAAAAGCGTTTTAATTCTGTGTAAACAGAATCTGTTTTAAGACTGTTGGGAAACCTGCATACTTTTATTAGTGTAAATCGAATAACATTAACAAGTAAATTAACCGAAAGAATTAACAGATAATTAAAGCAGTAAAAGAACGAGGCTCGTGTTTAACACGATTCCCTTAAAACAGATTCGCCGTCTGTTTCCCAGGGTACAACGTCCAAAGCTGTTGTACAGCCGGACTAGACAATCTGACCTGAAAGATTACGGAAAGGATCGAGGTTTATGATCGATGAAAACTGCTGGAAAGACTGCTCAAAAGCTGCTGAGTATGGTATATTTGGAGTATGTTTTCTGTCTTCTAAAAAATGAATGAGAATGGTTCTTTATATAGGCAAACCCTATCTTGGTCAGGAAGCCAACGATAGTTGCTGAAATTCAGCCGGGTCTATCTATACACACGATTTTGAAATGTTGATATATTCAACATTTGAATCTCAAGAATATTCTGGAACCTTATAACAAAACTGGTAGCAAAAAGATAGGCGCGTAGGCGAACCACCGGAGCTGCATTCGTGTCCGCAGGTCGCGCGGGCTCGCATGAGTTCAGTGGAACCGAACCCATCTTGGCCCAGAAATCCATTTTTTGCACCCCCCCCCCCCCCGCGCGTAGGCGTGGGAGCATAAACCCCACAAAGGAATTTAGAGGTCACTACAAAAGGTTCCTTATAAACCCATTCCCACTTCACACTTTGGGCGATGTGGGATAGTTCTTGTTTCCCAGATTTTGTGTTCCACGTGCCTCACTTTGAGACACGATATCTCATTCATCTTAACTCCACTTTGGACATACTTTAGCTCGTTGCGAAGCTCTCATAGAGGAGAACACAAAGCCCCACTCTAATACAAAGATATATAACATCTACATATGTTAAATGGTGTCCAAAGTTTGCAAAACCATATTTTTCCAACAGTTTTAGCACTTGTTAAGATTGAATCTCTTTTTATTGATTGCATTAAGGTTGTATATATTAGTTTATATATGATTCACTAGTTGAGCAAAAAAAAAAAATCTCTATATATTGAAAACATCTTTGGTCACTAATTTATGATTTATGTACCGTTTATCTCAACCCAGTGATTAGTGGATTAATTACTAACAAGTGATATATATAATTCAGTAGCCACATTTTCGTTCATAAAATCAGAACCTGCTAGTGACCTGTTTTTTGTCATAAATTAACGAGTCCCAAATTATTGAGCACTGACAAGTTAGAGTGACCTAGCTGCCAACTCAGGTAAGTGGTTCGATCGGCGTGAACTTAAAATAAATTAGTAATCTAAGTAAAATATAGAAATACGCGATTTGTTATTCAGACATAATCCCTCATATTAAGTACAATTTGGAAAAAGGATGATAACACACAATTATTGGAGAAATATAAAACGTTTTACATAATACTGTAGTACATCATAGAATACTCTCAACTGGAATAATATACGACCTTCAATCTTAAAAAATAGATATTTATTACAGGTAACAAAGACCTTAAATTTATATGTTGCATATGGAAATATGACAAGAACAATAATGAATTATGTTAATAGATGATACATAAAAAAGGAAAAGAAAAAGTTACACACACAAAACTGTCACTAGTTCCCAGCTTGATCAGCTGTTCCTCCTTGGAAATCTGGGAGGTCATGAAACAAACGAGCACAACTATACACAGAACAGAACGATTGTAGTGCGGTTAATAACAACATGACAATTGCAACTAGGACCGTTAGAAATTTCCATGATCCAAACACATATGTGTTCATGAAATTTGCGATTTTTACCTTCCATGTTTGAGCATACCTCTTGTTCACATCTTCAATCACTTTGTCCATCTTTGGCACTTTGGTCAGTTTTACAGACTTACTCATCCCATTCCATAGATCTGCAACCTCCTTATCGCTTTTTAAATGGTTCAAAACAACCCCTCTTTCTCTTAAAAATTTTGCGTCTTCTTCTGTGTCAACTATACCATTCATTAACTCGGTGTAACGAGCCACAACTAATGGCCCAGCTGCTACGCATGCTTCATACGCTACCAGGTTTCTTAAATAGACCTCCGTGTTTACGTCTAGATCGACTATTGGGAGGTAAAGTGTGGATGTTATGTTGTCGAAACTAATGTCTAATATTCCACCATTAACCGGGGAAATAAGGATCCCTGCTTGGGCCATATCAGTGACAGATGGGATCATGATTTCCTCAATAGTTGGAGCTTTCGGTTCACCACCTTCTTCTTCTGATTTCTCTTCTCCTTCACCCTGGAACTTCTCTAGCATACGCTCGATGGGCTCTTTCATGAGTTTAAGTAGTGGAAGATTAGATATGATCTTCCAAGGCAATTTCATTACCAATTTCATTGGTTTCCCAAAAATGATTTTCTTCAACAAGTTTACAAGACGTGCGTTTGATTTTGCAATGATGTTCCATATATGACCCAAGAAGGATCGAACTTCACTATCCTTTGCATACATACCTTCTTCATCTTCTTCCTTGATCTCGGTGGTTTCTTCTTCTTCTTTTATGTCAATTTCGGCCTCCATGATCCCAAGTTCTTTGTTGTTTGGCACAGTCATGTGGTAGAGAAAATCAAGGAGGTGATCGCAGTCGTTGATATCAACATCTGGCAACACTTTTTCTTGAAACGGGGTAAGCTCGATGTACAAACCCATCAGCATACTCCTCAGTGTCTCGTCTGCAGACTTGTCTTCATCCTTGCTATTCTTTAACTGATGCTTCAACATTGTATGAATCAGAAACATTGGAATCTGATTCTCGAGCATCACCACATCACGAAGAACTGCCATATGTGATAGTTTCTTCCCTGTAACATCCACAACATGGGCCATCGTGGATGTAACTTTCTTAAGCGTCCGACCTTCTTCTTTCAAGGAATACACCTGAAGGAATTCGAGTAAAAACGCCATGTCAACTGCCATCATCCAGATCAATGCGTCTCCTGACATGTCAATTAACTTATGGTAACAAGCACGGATTCTTGTCTCGTCATTTTTCTTCATTATCTCAACGATGCGTTCAAAGCTGACATTCATGGATTTCTGCATTCTTCGGGCAGCGGCAAGCTTGTACCTTTGCATGTCGTAGACCTCCGGGCGCCAATGGTGGAAAGGGCCTAATGCGACTTGTTGTGGAATGTAGGATTCAGGATCCGTCGCTAAAAGTACTTGAGGGACAGTGAAGATACAAACGGGGTTTTCTTCACTCTCTTCCTCATATTCAACAACGGATTTACGCATGTTTGCAACCCACTCGTCCTCGTCGATGTTCATCTTGGAGAACGAGTATGCATTGGTGCCGGTAAAAGATTTGGTGCCCATGGTGTTGCAATGATGTTGTTATGTTTTGTACGTTTAGAACCACTTAATATGCCTCACTCTTATAGACGACATAATTACTGACCAATTAAGTTGACGATCTGTATTTTTAGCTTATAGTATTGGTTTTAGGTATAACATATTCATTTTAACAACGTTTCAAAAACAATTTTAAAAATACCAAGACCATAGCGTATGTCGTGTACATAACCAACTTGAAATTTTTAATTCGTTGTTGAATGTGTTAAAGCATGTTACTCGAATTATGATTATAATTTTTAGACAACTATTGAATCAAACTTATAGATAGGAAACTAATTTTAAATTTTAGTAGTAGTATTTAGCTTTTTCTTTTGCTGTTGGCCAAAGCTTTATATTTACGATTGTTTTATGCTCCTAAAACATGCGTTTTTCATTAAGTAACATATTTTGAGACGAATTGAAGTTGGTGGTAGTTAATGCCGCCAAGCTACTTCTGTACTTCAGACACTCTTCTTTGATTTTTTTCTTTGTTTTTGTTTTTTCTGCACCAGGCTTTTACAAATATGAAATATATTTGAAACATGTTCTCTAGTTAAAAAAGTTGTGAAATTAATAATTCAAGTATAAAATTAAACAAATTAATATTAAAATTAAACAAATCTTTTTAAACAACTCACTAACTTGATGAGATATGGCTAAGATCGACTACAGCTAATAAAACCTTATCAGATATCATATTAAAACTCATTATTATTATTTTAATTATGTTAAATTTATACTAATATTCACTTCGTTTTAAAATAAGTGTTCAGTTTGACTTTTTAGAGTAAAACTGATTCAACTTTAAACTTTTTTTTGTTATATAATACTAGATGAAAATTATACCAATGAAAAATACACTTAAAACTCAATCTAATCATATATTTTGCATCAGTTATTATATAACTACACAAAAATAGTTAATGTCAAAGTTGAATAAATTTGACTCTAAAAAGTCAAACGTGACACTTATGTTTGGACGAAAGTAATACTATATTTGGCATGTTCAAACAATTCATTAAAATCATCAAGAGGGATTTTAATTGAAATCCACAATAACCTATTTCTTGCTAAATTCACATCAATATCTCGTTAACCTACGACTAGTAAAACCAAGGAACTACGTCAAGTTAGTAAGGCCTTGCTTTAAATGAAATCCAATATTCAAAACTTCCTTTGGCTCTCCTTGTCCGGGTTCGAAAGAAATGGCGGGTAGGATTGATGGAATTCTGAAACGAGTATGTATTCGGTTTAAAGATGCCAAAATCCTTACTGACATCATACTCAAAACATTCATTTGGATCTCTAATAGATATAGAAAGTCTTTTTGTAATTGGGCTCAAAGTTGTAATTTAGTTTTAATTGTAATTATTTAGAAGTACGTTTGCGTCTTCAAATCTGATTTTGGGTAAAGGGTTTTTACATCTTGTAAATATATTAATTCAAAAAATAATTAAGTATGATGACTAACTATACCAAATCTTTTATCATTTTATATTTTATTTTATTCAATAAATGATTTCATTTTGGGCGGATAGCGGGAATCGAACCCACGTCTTCTCCTTGGCAAAGAGAGTCATCTGATTTTGGGTAAAGGGTTTTTACATCTTGTAAATATATTAATTCAAAAAATAATTAAGTATATAGGATGTAATGAATTCTCACATCTCAACCCGTTACAAAGACGGTATAGCTTACATAACAAAGACACAACTACCTCCATTAAAAGGGAGACACACTAACCACTATAAAACTTGTGAAAAAAAATTGAACAAAATATAACTAACGTCTAATTTGACCACGGAGACTAATATCAAAAGCATCTCTGAAAGCAAGTTGATCTTCCGTTAAGTCTTCACATTCCTCGTCATAGTAATAATTGTTAGAATTGTAATCATCTCTCCAACACTCATATAAACTCTTCTTCCCCGTTCCACCTCCGCTTTTAGAAGAGTCTTTACCCTTACAACTTTTTGAAGCCATGAAACTCGCAGTTTCATTGTCATTATCTTCCACGTAATACTAACTATCATTGTCCTCATTATCCAAGTTAACATCTTTATTATTTCATATGTTTGTATCATCACCTTCCGAGGAAACTGAATCACTTGAAGTAACACCAATATCCTTATCAAACACATTAAGAACATCAAACGGATTTGATGTCACAATTTTTTTACCACTTGATCTAGCTGCATTAACTACAGATTTAGAACCAGAATTATAATTACTACTAACCTTATTAGATTTTGTATCTTTCTACTTGGTCTGCCTAGTATCCATCTTCTTAGTAGTCGCGATTTGAACATGCATGTAGACAACGCGAGACTTAACCAACAGGTAGATCACTAACAACTTGCCTTTGTGTCTTCACATTATACAGTTTTCTTTGGACATTGGTCCAACGAATGGCCAAATACCTTACAAGTTGAACATCTAGTCGATTCCCACGCATACTCAAATAGAATAGTGTGGAATAAATATGCATTACATTCAATTTTAGGCACTGACATAACAAGGGTGTCCTTTAACTTAACATCAGCATGAATATCAATCATTTCTCTTGCGGAACTGGACCAAACCCATGATTCCATACACATGGAAGTTGTATATGTATCTAACATCAATGGGGTACCAAGTTTTATAGAAATGACACTCAATCCATCCTCCGTGAATGCCATGATAGGGACATCATGGAGTTTTAGCCAAACCGGTACACTCTGCAAGTCTTCCTTAGCCACATTCACTAAGCGATACCACTTGCGAAGAATCAATGGCACATTATGTATCAACCATGGTCCATTCTCAATCATTGATTCCATCTCCGAATTAGAACTGAATTTAAAGAAGAAAATACCTTTCGAATTCATCATAGTACGAACATGACAAAATCTACTCCACACGTTCTTAACATATTTTTCAACCACTGGATACGCAACTCTTTTGCCTAGAAAAACCAATAAAAAAAGTTTTTGAAACGCTCATTGACCTCTAGGACTGATTCTAATGAAACGGCAACATCAGCTCTATCATCGGTCGAGGCGATTAAGGTATGAAGGTTAGCAACTTTCTTACTTTGTTCACCATTTAGCCAATTAGCATAGAAAATGGGTATTATACTATTCAAACTATCACTCTTAATCACGTTAACCAAACCATTCTCCCCATTATTAGATGGAGTATCGCTCGCACTATCAGTAGCCACTTTGTTGGTTGTATTATGGGTACCAAACGTGTGAGACAAGCATGGAAAAGGATCCATAGCAGAAGCTTGACCATCAGCTTTCATAGGTTTTAATAGTTTCCAATCATCTCCCATCAACACGAGCTTACCTTCAAGAAATTGACTAACCTGAATTTTAGCAGCAATAGAACTTGTGTCTTCCACATTCACACTAGCAGTTTCTTCGTTACTCTTAGATGAGTAATCCACAGCCTCCAAACTAGTCGTCCGCTTATTCCTATTTTTTACTTCCACCCCTCCCACTCAAATTAAGAAACCCACTTTTCATGGTTACACCATGCAATAATACAATAAACAACTCTGTACTACCTCAACAGAACCAATCTAATAATTCGCAAAACTGGTTTCTACAACGTGCATCAACCCACTTTCAAAGTAATAACAGTAAGAACATCGGTTATAGTTTATGGAATTAGTAGTATATTAGCAATCGAGCACACACATAATCAGGAATAAACAAAGAGCATTAAATAATACACATGTCATATAAACAATTTATAACAAAACTTAAAACCGAGCAGAATCCTAATCGATCGGTATGATCAAGATAAATACAATTTAGGACAGTTGTAATCGATCCTTAAGCAGTTTAGAACACAACACTCTTAATGATTTTGGATGAACGATTGAAAGAATGAGGTCAATTAGGGTTTCAAAAATTCTCTAAAAATCGCTAGAAGTAGAGAGAGTTTAGGTGTTTACAATATTTTTATATTCAAATTTGCGTCATCTGATATGTTTCAACTCATTCATGTGGATTTATGAGGCTATATAAGTTACCTACTTCAAATGAATCACATTACTTATATACTATTATTGATGAAAAAAGTAGAGCTACTTTGACATATCTTGTGCATACTAAAGACCAAATTTTGTCTATTGTATCTTAGTTTATCCATTACATTGACACTCATTTCCAAGCTATATAATTTTTTAGGTAAAGGGGTAAAGTGCCCTTGGTAAATTTATTATCCCAAAAAAACATTAGGATGAGGGTGAAAATCTCTCACCTCAGGCCAATCAAAGGCAAAACAAACGCACCAATTGTGCTTCAAACCTAAACAATCATAAGAGAGAGATGCCAATCTTACGAACTAAGCATAAAGAAGGAAAATTACTTCCTTACACGACTACGAAGGAGGATATCAAATTGATCATAAAAAGTCTGCATCTGTTCAAGTAAATGAAGTGTTTTATAGAAGAGATATTGTATTTGATGAACATGTTTTCCCTTTTAAGGTTTCTCTTCCTAGAGATTTATCTCATCATTGATTCTTCTAAAGTGCCTTTTCATATTAAAGATGATCTTGATGTTTCTACATCTAAATCACCCCTGGTTGCACCTATTTCATCAATTCACGTTGATAAATCTTCCATGCCATCAGCTTCTCAATCAGCTTACCCTACACCACAAAATCTACCAGTTTCAAATATTTGCACCTAAACCCAATATACCCTTGAGAATTTCTTCTAAAACTACCAATACACCAAATTGGCTTAAAGATTTCATTATCCGAAGAACAATGCCAATCATGTTACTAAATCACCAATGTATCATTTATCTTTAGCTAATGCCTTCCAAAATATTCCTCATAATCACATTACGTTCTTAGCCAATGTTTTTAACACTGCTAAACTAGTTTCTTATTCTCAAGCTAGTTCTCGTCCTGAATGGCTAAAAGCTATGATAGCTAAACTAACTTATTTAGAGAAAATGCAAACGTGGGAATTAACAAAATTGCCACGAGGACATAAACCAATTACTTTTAAGTGGGTGTACAAAACCAAGTTTAATCATGATGGTTCAGTTGAAACATTGATAATTAGAGGGTATAATAAAAAAAGAAGGCCAAGTACAAGCATACCTTATCCTATGTTGCCAAATTAGCTATAGTTAGAGTTCTTATAGCTTTAGCAACTGCAAAAGAATGACATCTTCATCAATTAGATATCAATAATTCATTTTTTGCATGAGTTTATTAATGAAGAATTTTACATGACACGTCATGAAGGATATCATAAGTCTAAACTAGGATAGGTCTGCAAAATTCTAAAGTCTCTTTATCGTCTCAAAGAGGCTTCTAGATAGTTTAATTAAGAGTTAACCAAATTTATGTCTTGGGATTTATGCAGTCCAAGAATGATTAATCACTGTTTTTCAAGCACAAAGAAGAAGATTTTAATGATCTTTTTATGTTTGTAGATGATGTCTTGATCACATGGAATAATGCTTAAGAAATTACACGTACTAAGTAAACTTTAGACAAGAAATTAACTATCAAAGATATTGATTTGGCTAAGTCTTTTTTAGGCATTGAGTTCTGTATAACACTAATCGGTATTCATTCTAATCAAAGGAAATACATCCTTGATTTATTACAAGATGCAGGGATGACTACTTGTAAGCTTGTTTATGATCTTTTACTTGCTCATCAAAAACTCTCATTTAATAAAGGAATTCCTTTTGATGACCTTGAAAGTTATAGGAGGCTAGTTGGCAGACTTTCATACTTGAAAACTAGGCTAAATATTTCTTTTGGAGTTCGACATTTAAGTATACTTGTTTATGATCTAAAAGACACTCATATGGAAGTTTTTACTCTTTTGCTAAGATATCTAAAGAAAAAAATCTGCAAAGGTCACTTTTATCTTGTTCAATCACACTTGAAAGTCACTAGTTTCACTAATGCAAATTGAGGTGCTTGGTCAATGACCAAAAATCATAGACTAGTTATTGTATTTTTCTTGGTCATTTCTTACTATCTTGGAAAACTAAGAAACAAGCTACTATCTCAAGATCCTTTACTAAAGCTGAGTATAGAAGCATGGTTTGTGCTTTTTCAGAACTATTATGGCTTAGTTTTTGACAAAATACATAAAAATTCCTGTCAAAACTCCTATTACCTTATCTAACGATAACAAATTTTCTTAAATGATTATTGTTAATCCTTGTTTCAAGATAAAACCAAACAGGTAAAGTTTGACTGCCATTTTAATTGAGATAATATACTAGAAGGTTTTCTCAAAATAACACGCATTCCTTCTCATCCTCAGTTAGCAGACTTTATACCAAGGCTCTCAATAGACTTTAACATTCTACACTTAATTGCTTCGAAATTAGGTTTCATAAATCCTCCACATTAAGGAGGATGAAGACTTATTGATGGTTACAAGTTAAAGGATTAAATATGTAAATAAATCAAAGTTGTAGCTTAAAAAAGAAAAACTTATAATTATAATTATTTAGAAACATGAGGGACTAGTTTGTAATTAGTTTGTTAGTATCCTTTAGTCGGTTCTCCTCTTGTATATAATCATGAAAAAATCCTTGCAGAATTACAGGAAGGGAAGATAAATAGGAGCAGACAACCACTATAACATTGTTTCAAGTCTAGCTATAATGACGTGAATTCATATTGCAAACCTATTGTTTATTTTGTGTGGCTTTATTAGTGAACAAATGTTGAAAAGTTATATTCCATGAATGACAATCTTATGGAACTTTAGGGTTCTCTATGAAACTTTTATGCCTAACTCTAAGTTTCAGCTGTGTTTGTTGTAGTTGTTATTTTGTAGGGGTTAAAGTAGAAATTAGCTCTCTATATAAAGATTAAGATGGATCTTGGGTTTCATATCTTTACAAATCATTTCACCTATAAATCTTTTTCTCTCTCAAGGTTTATATTAGAAAATCTTTTTCTCTCTCAAGTTTTATATCAGTTTATGGGTTTGGTTTTGTTCTGATCATCTTGATCAAGTTGTTAGGGTTTTAGTTTCTGGATTGTAAGTGTGAGTTCTTGTTTAGATTTAGATAGCATCCTATTTGGGGACTATCTCAATTTCTTTCTAATATGTTTTGATAAGCACTCGTGTTGAGGACTTATATACTGTGTATATTGTTATAATAAAAG
>BQNB010027970.1:0-25215 GCA_026074375.1 Tanacetum coccineum
GCTTAATATGCATGTTTTTAAGTTTTAAGCTCATTTAGTTAAGTTTTGAGTTAAAACTGTTAGTTTTAGCTTTAAACTGCCTATTCTATTTTGCTTATTTAAAGTGCTTAATCTTGTTTGTTGGTTGCTTATTTATGCTTGGTAATGCTGATTCATCATTTCTCTTCAAAATTTTAAGCTTAAAATAGCCTTTAAAGCTTTAAAATTGGATTTTAAAAACTTAAGGGGGTGTTTGGGTTAAGGGATAAAATGGATCAACACAGGTTTAAAATCTTTTTGGGTCATTAAGCCAACTTTTTTAAGCTCTATCTCAGCCTTTTTAAGCTGTTTTTAAAAGTTTTTTGGTTTATAAGTCTGTTTTTAAGTTTTTTCTATAAAGCCTTTAAAAACTGTAGAATTAAAGCTGTTACAAACAGCTTATTTGATTAAGCTGTCCAAACCAAGCTTTTAAGCATTGGTTTGGACTTGTTTTAAGTGTTTAAGTGCATTAGTTGAGTTTTAGTTAAGTATGCATTGCCACCTTTGTGATTTGATAAGTTTCTGTCCAAAATTTCATTAAGTGTTTTAGAAAACCAAAAACAGCCTTTTTAATTTGCTTTTTCTAGCTTATTTGTTTGTTCAAAATAGATTTTGAAAGTTGATAATTGCTCTATGATGTTCATGCTTGGACTGTTTTGAGGTTTTAAGACCAAAAGAATTCGTTTGTTAGCTTAATTTAAGCTCAAAATTGCTATTTTTTAAAAGTTAAAACTGCTAAGTGTTTAATTTTTTTTATAACAACCATTTTCATAAGCCTTTAAAATAGCTTAAATGAGTTTCAAAATGCTTATTGATTGCTGATTGTTGTAGCTTTTTAACTAAGCTTTTTAGGGGAATAAGCTGTTTTCCCCTTGAAATCCATTTTGAGGCTTATTTTTAAGCTCAAAAAGCCCTACTCAAGGGCTGCAAATGGGTCAGTTTTGACCCATTTTGGATTTTAGCTTATTTTGAGCTTGTTTGCTTATTTTCTCAGCTTATTTAGGGGTAGTATAGCTTATTAGGTTAGTTTAAGGGTAACTTAGCTTATTTTACTGTTTGTGAGCTTATTTAAGCTTATTTGCTAGTTTAGTAAAAATTCTCTAAGTTTTAAGTCATTTTGATTTTCTGTCTGTTTTAGCTTATTCCAGCTTATTTCTTTTGCGTATTTTTGTTCTAAGTGCTTATTTAGTGTAGCTTAGTGTCTATGTTAGCTTATTTTCAAGTTTGCATTGAGTTAGCTTGTTTATAGTCTTAGTGTAAATTTAGCAAACTGTCACTCTTGTTTAGCTTATTTCTCAGCTTATTGATAAGTTTAAATTTTTTTCTTTTTTTAAAGTTGCTTATTTTTAGCTTTTTCAAAAGCTGTAAAAAAATAACAAAAGGGGATAGTGGAGGTCCGAGGTAAGCAAGGCTCAAACCCGGGACCTCAATACCATCAACCCTCCTTCCCCCAAACACTCTACCGCTATGCTACAATAGATCATTCGGTAGAGTGTTTACTTGTTTAATTTATTAATGCAGATTTGCCATTTTGCTTATCAGCCCTTTTGGGCTTATTTACAGCTTATTGGGATAAGCTGTTGATACAAGCTTATTTTTCCTAGGACCATATTAGTGTTAGCTATTTTTCCTAATTTTTTCATAATTTTTAAAAATCGTTTAGTATTTTTTAGATTTAATTTTCATTAAAAACTTTAAAAATTCATAAAAAATACATAAAAAGTCAAAAAAATATAAATCTTTTTTTCAAAATTTTATTTTATCATTCTTAATCTAGGAAAATTATTTTCATTTTCGTAGGGTCATTTTTGCAAAATTCCATCTTTTAAAGAACGGGATTTAGCCCCGTTTTTGTTTTTCCATTTTAAAGTTCGTTTTAACTCCGTTTTCAGTCTAGTCTTTTTCATTCTTCATATTTAGTCACATAGAGTAGATTAGAAGTAAAAAAAATTATAGGGTTAATTTTTAAGATTTTAGGTTTTTGACCCCTTGTTCAAATTCATGCCTCTCGTTTTTTTCAAGTTTAATTTTAATAATTTTTTAGGTTTTTCTCGCTCAATTGTTTTTGCTTATTAGTGGATTAATTTAGCTTTTCTAAACTCCTATCTAAATCATTATGTATCATCTCAAATTCCAACTTCCACGAACTATACGATTTTCAAGTCCACAGCCTCGTTGTGGGAATAAACGACCCGGGAATATTCTTACTACTTCTCGGTTTCATTGATTATTTTTAGATTATACTTATTATATATATTTTATTATATATTATATATATAAAGGGTATAGTTTAAAGTTAATCAATTTTTGGCGCCGTTGCCGGGGAGGCTGTGAGTCGATTATCCATACTGTTTGAAACTTAGTTTTTGAAGTTATTGGCTTTATAAAAATAAAAAAAAACCTAAAAGTACAAAAATATTTTCATTTTCTTTTTAGTATAATTATCATTAAAAAAACCAAAAAGATAAAAACATTGTCTTTAATTATCAATAAAAATCAATCAAGTTGGTAAAAGAACACCAACATATAATACTTTCAACTGAAGTATTATCCATTAATAAGTTCCCGAACCAAAGAATCAAAAACTTACCTTTTGTGTCACTAGCGAGGTACGGTTCACCTTTTAAAAGATAAACAAACTCAAAGAGGGGTATAAGGCGGGTTGTTCCTTGGAACTACGACCCTAAAGGAAAAAGGTTTTTAATAGCTTCGCGCTTTCCTATTCCTCCGCTCCTTTGTGCGTTTTTCTTTTCGAAGAGTTACCGAGAAGCTTGTTGATTATTAGGATTAAGTTGTCTTATTTCGTTGTCCGTTATTAAAATAAATTGTGAATTCATTTTTGATAAACCAAAAAGAACAAAAAAAAATTAGTGTAAATTTTCTTTTTTAGTGCATGCGCACTCGTTCCCAATCTCGTAATCTTCACCATCAACAACAACAAGCCCCACCGGCTTTTGTTGAACCATTTAATCTTGAAGAACCAATTGAAAATCCAGCTCCTCCCGTAGTTACGATGGACGATAATCGTACTATGGCTCAATTGCTCGAAGCACCCACCGAGGGTTACGAGGATGCCATCGTTGTGCCCGAAATCACCGCGGACAACTTTGAGCTTAAGCACGGTCTGCTTAACCTCGTTCAAAACAAGCAATTCTTTGGACATGACAAAGAAGATCCTCATGCCCACATCCGATATTTCAACAAGATCACTTCTACGATGAAGTTCCCGAACGTCCCGAGTACGTCGGTAAAGCTTATGCTTTTCCCATTTTCCCTCGAGGGGGCAGCCCGGATTTGGCTTGAGAAAGAACCCCCTCGATCGATTCAAACATGGGATGATCTTGTTTCGAAATTCATCAACAAATTTTTCCCTCCGTCTAAAACAACAAATCTTCGAAATGAAATCACGAGATTTCAACAAAGATTTGATGAGACGTTTTATGAAGCATGGGACCGATTTAACGATCTTCTTCGGGCATGTCCACATCATGGATTTTCAGAATTGCATCAACTCGATACATTCTATAATGCCTTGAACTCTAATGATCAGGATTCATTAAATTCCGCCGCGGGTGGTAACTTTTTGGATAAAATGCCTCGTGATTGCCTAAGAATCATTGAAAGCAAATCCAAAGTTCGTAATTCACGTAACAAACCGGTTGTTGCCAAAGTGAGTTCGAGCACTTCCACCCCCGGAATTTCTTCCGATGTTGCTGAGCTGAAAGATATGGTGAAAGCTTTACTTCTTGATAAGAAATCCCAAGCTCCCACTCCCGTGAAAGCGGTCGAGGAAAGTTGTGTTACTTGTGGTGGTGCTCATTCGTACCGAAATTGTCCCGCCACCAATGGCAACGTTTATCGTGACAATATTCAAGAGTACGTCTCTCAAGCCGCCGCAGCTAACTACAACCAAGGAAATACCAGTTACCGAGCCCCGATTGCTAATCAAATTCGACCTCCCGGTTTTCTGCCCATTCAAAACAATCAAGGAAATAATCAAAACCGTTACAACCAAAACCAGGGGAATAATTACAATCAAGGATTAACTTACCAACCCCCGGTTAACCAAGGACAAATTTATCGACCCCAGGTTAATCAACCTCCGGCTTACCAAGCTCCACCTACCAAGTCCGGCTCCTCAAAACACAAGGTGAGAAAAACGAACAATTTTGTAAGTACGTCAAATCCAATGATGTGGTTATGAGAACCATGCAAGCCCAAATCAAAACCTTGCAAAATCAAATAAAACCAATTTAACGGGACTTGCTTTCCATATTTGTGAATGCCAATTACCGCCTCATCTTAAGGGTACGGGTTCTCTCCTAAGTAAACGTTACTAACCCGAAGGAAGACTTGAAGGGTATTACTACCCGAAGCGGTGTTGCTTATCAAGGACCCACGATTCCTACTACTTATTCTTCTCTTAAAGTAGTAAAGCGTGAAACCGAGGTCACAAAGGACACGATGCTTCCTACTAATAACGGATGTACCAAAGATGTCCAACCTCCGGTTGTCCAAATTTAACCTCATGTACCACATTCTAAGCCCATTGTTACTCCCGTTAGTGCTATGATGCCTAACTTGAAACCAATAATTCCATATCCTTCAAGACGTAATGATGAAAGGCGCCGTGAAAAAGCTAATGACCAAATTGAGAAATTCTACGAAATCTCTTATAAGATTTGAGTTTTCGAAATTAGCATTAACGGAAGCTTTTGATTATCTTATGCCTAATTAGGCCTCGACTCTTAAAGCCTTAATCGGAAACAAAGAAAAATTAAGTGAAATGGCTAGAACTCCATTGAATGAGCATTGCTCGGCGGTCATCCTCAACAAGTTACCCGAAAAACTTAGAGACCCCGGCAAATTCCTCATACCGTGTGATTTTCCCAGAATGGATGAATGCTTAGCCTTGGTCGATCATGGCGCTAGCATAAATCTCATGCCATTATCCATGTGGAAAAGTCTATCTTTTCCGGAACTTACTCCAACTTGTGTAACTCTTGAACTAGCGGACCGTTCGATCACCAAACTGATCGGTAACGCTGAAGATGTCTCCGTAAAAGTTGGTGTGTTCCATTTCCAGGCCGACTTCGTAGTCGTAGACTTTGATGCCGATCCCTGAGTTCCCCTAATTCTCGAGAGATCCTTCTTAAAGACCAGACGTGCTTTGATTGATGTTTACAAAGGAGAACTAACACTTCGTGTTGGAAAAGAAGCCGTAACATTCAATCTTGATCAAACTTCGAGGTACTCCTCTAATTATGATGATATGACGGCAAACCGAATCGACGTCATTGAAATGGCTTGTGAGGAGTATTCTCAAGAAGTTCTCGGTTTCTCTGATGTGATCTCAAGTGGCAATCCCACTCCTTACTATGAC
Organism: Tanacetum coccineum; assembly: GCA_026074375.1. NCBI lineage: Eukaryota > Viridiplantae > Streptophyta > Magnoliopsida > Asterales > Asteraceae > Tanacetum > Tanacetum coccineum. Next base: position 5,402 of record BQNB010027970.1, read on the forward strand.
CCACTCGTTTCTACCTCTTCTTCGACTCTCACTCCCTTCGGGGATAGTAATTTTCTTCTTCTTGAGGAAGCCGATGCTTTCCTCGCTCTTGATGATGATCCAACTTCACCGGAAGTTGATGACTCTTATTATGACCCGAAGGGGGATATTCTTCTTCTTGAAGCATATCTAAATGATGATCCTTCACTACCCCCTCCTAACCAAGGAAATTATTTGCCAGAAATTCAAAAAGAACTTAAAGTTTGTGAAGCTAAAACTAACAAATCTTCAATTGATGAACCTCTCGAGGTCGAACTCAAGGACTTACCTCCTCATCTCGAATACGTATTTTTAGAGGGTGACGACAAGTTGCCCGTCATAATTACTAAAGACTTGAGTGTCGAGGAAAAAGCCGCTCTCATAAAGGTTTTGAAGTCACACAAGCGAGCCAACGCTTGGAAACTCTCTGGCATAAAGGGTATTAACTCGGAATTTTGTACTTACAAGATTCTTATGGAAGAGGACTACAAATCGGCTGTCCAACACCAAAGACGGGATGAATCAAAGTTCCAGTTGTAATCGATAAAAGGGGTTGAAAAAAACTTCTTGATGCCGGATTAATTTACCCGATCTCGGATAGTCCTTAGGTAAGCCCCGTACATTGCGTACCAAAAAAGGGTGGTTTTACCGTTGTCGCAAATGATGAAAATGAATTGATCCCGACCCGTTTGGTTACGGGGTGGCGTGTATGCATTGACTACCATAAGTTAAATGAAGCCACCCGTAAGGACCATTTTCCACTTCCCTTTATGGATCAAATGCTCGAGAGATTAGCGGGAAACGATTACTATTGTTTTCTCGATGGTTTCTCGGGTTACTTTCAAATTCCCCTCGATCCTAAAGATTAAGAAAAAACCACATTCACGTGTCCTTACGGAACGTTCGCCTATCGTCACATGCCTTTCGGCTTATGCAATGCACCGGGCACGTTCCAAAGGTGTATGATGGCTATCTTTCATGATATGATCGAAAAAACGGTGGAAGTCTTTATGGACGACTTTTTGGTCTTTGGGAATTCATTTGAAAATTGCCTCTCTCGCTTGGACAAGATGCTTCAAAGATGTGAAGACACCAATCTTTGTCTTAATTGGGAAAAGAGTCATTTTATGGTTAAGGAAGGAATTGTCCTTGGCCATAAGATTTCCAAAAACGGGATTGAGGTTGATAAAGCCAAAGTCGATGTGATTGCTAAATTACCTCATCCCACCACCGTTAGGGGTGTTCGGAGTTTTCTCGGTTATGCCGGTTTCTACCGACGGTTCATTAAGGATTTTTCCAAAATTTCCCGACCGATGACTCATCTCCTTGAGAAAAATACTTCGTTCACCTTCTCAGATGAATGTATTCAAGCTTTTAATACATTAAAGAAAAAACTTACCGAAGCTCCAATGATTTTCCCTTTGAGCTTATGTGCGATGCAAGCGACTTTGCCATATGTGTGGTCTTGGGGCAACGTCATGAGAAACACTTTAAGCCTATACACTATGCTAGTAAAACAACGAACGAGGCAGAATCGCATTACACCACAACGGAGAAAGAAATGTTAGCCGTGGTGCATGCCTTCAAAAAATTCCGGTCTTACCTCATCTTGAACAAGAGCATAGTGTATACGGATCACTCCGCCCTAAAATATCTCTTTGCAAAAAAAGATTCCAAGGCGAGATTGCTCCGGTAGGTTCTCCTCCTTCAAGAGTTCGATTTCAACGTAATTGACACAAAAGGAGCCGAGAACCTCGCGGCAGATCATCTTTCCCGATTAGAAAATCCTTATGAAAGTGTGCTCGACCCAAAGGAGATAAATGAAAAGTTTCCTCTCGAGACAATTAATATGGTGACTTTTCGTGGTGACTCAAGTACCCCGTGGTTTGCCGATTATGCAAATTACCACGTAGGGAATTTCATTGTTTAAAAGGATGGTGTCAGCAGAAAACAAGTTTTTCAAAAGAGGTTAATACACTAGTTTTGGGAAGTCACCCCTTCTTGTTCAAAATTGTGAGGATAAGTGATCGACGGTGTGTGCACGGCAAAGAAGCTCTCAACATCCTCGAAGCTTGCCACAATGGACCCACCGGGGGACATCATGGTGCAAATCTCACCGCCAAAAAGGTCTTTGATGCCGGTTTCTTTTGGCCTACTATTTACAAAGATGCACACGAGTTGGTTAAAAATTGCGACTCGTGCCAACGTCAGGGAAAAATTTCACAAAGGGATGAGATGCCTCAAAATTCCATCCAAGTTTGTGAAATCTTTGACATTTGGGGCATTGATTTCATGGGGCCGTTCCCGTCTTCACGAGGGAACAAATATATACTCGTGGCGGTCGACTACGTGGTGAGCAGAGTAACGGGGTTGAAGCTCTGAGCGCTACCACAACGACGCCCGAGTTGTTTGCAAATTTCTTAAATCTCTCTTCGCCCGATTTGGTGCCCCTCGTGCTATCATAAGTGATCGCGGAACCCATTTTTGCAATGACCAGTTTGCAAAGGTCATGCTTAAATACGGAGTCACTCATCGTCTCTCCACCGCGTATCACCCACAAACAAGTAGGCAAGTTGAGGTATCCAATCGTGGCTTGAAACGAATTCTTGAAAGGACAGTGGGCGAGAACCGTGCCTCTTGGTCGGACAAATTAGATGACGCTCTCTGGGCCTTCCGCACAGCTTACAAAACACCCATCGGGTGTACTCCTTACAAGCTCGTGTATGGAAAGGCATGTCATCTACCGATTGAGCTCGAGCACAAAGCCTACTGGGCCTTGAAGCATGCTACTTTGATTTCGACCCGCCCGGTGATCACCAAAAAGTTCAACTCAATAAACTAAATGAACTTCGTGATCATGCCTATGGAATTCTTTGATTTAAAAGGAGAAAACTAAGAGGATCCATGATGCCAAGATCAAAAACCGCATTTTCATCGTTGGTGATCAAGTCCTCCTCTTTAATTCTAGATTAAAGATTTTCTCGGGCAAGCTGAAATCCCGTTGGTCCGGACCATTCACCATTGCCTAAATTTTTCCATATGGCACCATCGAGTTATCCCAAAACTCTGGGCCAAACTTTAAGGTGAACGGTCATCGAATTAAGCACTACTTTGGAGGGGACGTACAAATTGGTTGTCACCCGGATACTCCAAAACCTCCCCAAGGACAAATGAATATGGGGATTGGGTCAAGCTTAGTGACCCTAAACAAGCGCTTCGTGGGAGGAACCCCATGCTTATCCGTAGTGGTAATATGTAGTAATGAATAAGTGTTTTTGTTGTGAGAAGGCTCACCTCTTTCTATTATCCTAGTTTTGTGTTTTGTGGTTTATTGTCCAGGATTGTCCCGGATTTTTGAAGCCTCTCGTACTTGCGGTTTTTGTCATTCGTTCACAAGAGCTTCACATCCTCAGCTTCATTTGGGAAATCCGATATCCTAATCTAATCGACTAACGTTTATCTTTAAGCATACTTAATAAACGGCTTAGGATTTACGTAGAGACCCTTTTTAAAACATTGAGGACAATGTTTAGTTCTAGTATGGGGGGTCTATCGATTTGATTGTGTCTACAGCCGTTGTTTTCGCGTAATCCCGTTTTTACCACCAAAATTTCAAAAAAAAATGAAAAATTTTTAAAATTTTCAAAAATAAAATAAGTGGTTTATCATAATTTTGACTTTCCTGCTGGGTAGAATAAGAGTAAATTTTTACTCGATTGAGCGTGTTGAGCTCTAGCTTGTTCCTTAACTTTTAGACTAAGCGTTCGCAAATTGCGAAGAACAAAAAATGATAGTGTTAATTATGAGTTGGATGCTAAACAATGATTATTTGGAAATCTTAAGAGCTCATGTGTGTAATTTGTGGCTTTTTCTCCCATAAGCTCTTAACCGGATTAATATACGTGCTATTTTTGGAGATTAAACTTAAATCAACAATTTTTATGTAGTTAAAAAAATTTTAGTCTTAGTTCAATCTTATACTTAAATTTCTCAAAAAGAAGTCTTCTCTATATCATGAAAAAAAAATGATGATATGTTGAAAAATGAAAAAAAATATAATAAATATAAACTGTGGGCTGATAAAAGTTTGCTGTATCTCGCCGGCTCACAACCGATGTTGCAGCCTTCTAAAGAAAGCCCATAGTAAGAATAATAATCCGAGACTAATAAAACTTTGTTGCATCTTGCCGGCTCACAACCGATGTTGCAGCCTTCTAAAAGGTCGAGGATTTCAATTGCATCATAGTTATATTAATGTTAAGTGCAATAAATGTGATTTAATAAATATAGGGAAAATCTCTTTTTCTTAAATTTAAATATGCTTTCGAACTAAGACTATTTCATTTTAAATAAGCTATGTATATACGGGAAACCTAAGAGTTTTTGAAACCGAAGGTCCGTGAGTCTCGATACTAGTCTCTGTGGGGTGTCAAAAGCCTGGTCACTTAGCCGCAAGGTTGGGATGTGCCGAGACGAAAGTCGCTACATGGGATGATCTCGCCTTCAAACTCATTATTCTCGGGTGGAACGTGAAGCATAGGAATTTTGCAAAATGTTGATCCATGGTTAAAATTCGAAATGGCACATTCACCTAAGATATAATAATTGTCGGGAGTGAAAAGTTTCACAAGTTACAAATATGAGTAGTGTTAGCATCTTAACTTATATTTAACGGTGATCTCGTTTTTAAGCTTGGTTTGGGACAAGTGAAAAGTCGTGGACGATGAATTTATCCTTTTGAGAATTTTAGGATTAAAATGCGTCTTGTTCTATGACCCTAAAGGTTATGAAAATAACAAAAGTCCATACATTCTAGTTAGTTGCTTAAAAAGAAAAGTATAAAATGAGAAAAAGGGAAAAAAATACAAAAATATGTGTGGTAATAAGTATAAATAGTTAAAAATGGTCAAAACGGGGCTTTTCAAAACTAATGATTCTTTAATTCCCCTTGATGAACACTTAGCTACTTTTCGAGGTAATTAGTCGAGGGGGATTGAGATTCTTGGTTTTTTTTTAAGTGTTTACTTATGGCATTGCGTGAGGACACGACAATAGTTTAGTATGGGGGATTTTAGTATGTGCTTAATTACACATACCTTTTACCTATAAAAACGTGCCTAAAATGACCAAAATATACCAAAAATACATTGTATTTGTGTGTTTTGTGATTTATGATTGTGCAGGTAACGGATATTCACTAAAAGACAAAAATTAAGTCAAAACAGACAAAACCGAGCACGGGAATGGAAAGAGCGTGAAAAGTTAAAGTCAACCAAAAAGTCAACCGCAAAGTCAACCGAAAAGTCAAAAGTCAACGACGAAGCCGATATCGAAGAAATACTTAATGGGCCAACCCGCACTCATCTAATGGGTCGGGTCAGCCCATTAAGCACAGAGAAGACTTAAGCTTTTAAGCTTACTTATAATAAGTCCATGAATCCTAATTTGGCCCAAACCATTTAAACCTAAGCCCAAAAAACCCACTTAACCCCGTTAGCCCCAACACCCTTAACCCATTCACACCACAAGTCCCTAACACCTTACATAGTTAGTCCTTAAGGACTAACATTGTTAGTCCAAAAGGACTAACGATGCAACAACTTAACAATTTCCTTAACACCCGTTACCTTGTATCCCCAAATCAGATATCCAAGAAAAGTTACAAAGTCAAAAGCCAATACAAACAAAACCAAGCACGTGAACGGAAAGAGCATAAAGAGAAGTCAAAAAGTCAAGTCAAAGGCAACACCAGAAAAGTCAAGGTCAACCCGGGCCGATTTTGAAAGAAAACTTAATGGTGCCACCTATACCATCTATTGTCCAGTTTGCCTACATTTTGGTGTAATATGAATACTTATGAGCCCATATAACCTTAATGTCGTTAAGTCCTTAACGACTTAACCCTTTGACATAGTTAACACATCAAGGACTGAATTTGCAATCACACATAACACAATGAAGGGTCTCTTTTGTCAAATCCCCAAACCTGTTACCCTCACAAAGGACTTCACGTGAAATGATTATTTAACTATTGTGGGACTCATTCTTGCCAAACCCTTTAAAAGTCATCCACACATTCTAATGACTATCACTTGCAAACACAACCATATTACATTATTTAAGGCACTTTTTTTTTGCCATTTCCACCCAAACTTTCCCCTGCTCCCACTTAAATTAAAATTCTCGCCAACCCTGTTTCATTGTCTCTTTCCCGCACCTCGAACACTGTTCACCCCCTCCAAAAATGTCATTTTCCCTCACCCCACACCCCACATGGCTTATTGCCACCTTGGCAATCCCCAAGCCTCCAATTCGACAAGGGAAGAGACAAATAATCAAGGGTTTTGATCATTTACCTTGGGCTCTACTCAAATTGGAAGGCCAAGATGACTTTGAGCTTATACTCACACAACAAACACTATATCCTCAATCCTCTCACGCAAACTCCAAACACAACTTGAAGAGAAGACAAGACCAAGAGAGGGCAAGCTTCTGAGATGTTTTCTATATATAGGTTCATGTGTAAAGCCATTTGGCAAGTGCAATAATTTTTTTAGTAGGCTAACCTATGTATAACTTTGCTTTTGTAACTTTTCTTTAAATCTTGTAAGGTTTTTAAGGTTAATGAAATTTGAAGTAGTTATTTTTAATTGGTCTTAGGTTTATTTGTATTCAAAAGTTTTTCACAAGCCCTTATAAGCTCTCATTTAAGCATTTTATTAATCTGTTTTAAGTCAAATGTTAAACACTTAAGGAAATTTTATAAAAACAAAAAAAAAACAAAAAATCTACCATTTAAATTACCTCAGCAATATTGGATGATAAGTAATTTGAAGAGCTTATAGAACCTACTAGCTTGTACTCTTTGACAAAGCTAAGAGCTTGTAGAATCTTTTTATAAGCCCTGTTTTGAGCAAGGGTAATAGTAAGTTTTCTTATTTTTCAAGTTTTTGTATTTTACTATTCCTTTGCTTATTTTATGCTTATCATTGCTTTTTGTTGCTTATTTGTTGTGTTTTATGCTTATATGTGTTTTTCAGTTGCTTATTTATCTTTTGTTTAAGTTTTATGCCAAAACTGCCTTTATTTGCCTCAAACAACTTATTTCTTTTGTGCTTATCTTAGTGCTTATTTTCTGTTTAAGTTTGCTTATTTATGCTTAATATGTTAATATGTTTATCTGTCTTGAGAAATCTCAGCTTAAAAGACCATCTTTCAGTTTAAGATTTTGATACTTCAATCTTAAAGGGGTGTTTGGCACAAGATGTAAAAGTGGGTAAGTTTTGAAAAAAAAAACCTTTGCGTCACCATTGCTTTCTTTAACAATCATATTTAAGTTGATTTTAATCTGTTTTTAAAAGTTTTTAAATCTTTAACATTGTTTTCAAGTTTTTCTAAAAAGATCTTAGAAACTGTTATGACAAAACAATTTCATAAGTCTTATTGATTAATTCTTTTTAAACCATCCTTTAAGAGTCATTTTTGTGTCTTTTTAAGTGTCCAAATGCAGTAGCAAAACTTTGTTTTAGTGTTCTTGTGTTTCATTTAAGTCTGTCAGAATTTTTTTTATAGTCTTTTAGCTTAAGACTGAACATTTTTCAATCCCAATTATCAGATTGCTTAACTTGTTTTTAGACCTTAAAATTTTGTGCACAAGCTCACTAGGAGCTTGTCTCAATCTGTTTTAACTTTATTTGAAATTTAGAGGTTATTTATTAGCTTATTTTCAGCCTGCTTTTTGCCATTTGTTTTTACGAAAACCAAAAAAAAATTGCATAATCTGTGACAGCACTTTTCATTAGCATTTTTAGTTGCTTATTTGATTTTCAAATCTTGTTTTATTTGCTGTTTTAATTAGCCCTTAAGCTGTACTTTAAGCTCATATAAGCCCCATCCCTTCAAGTTCATTCTAGGTGCTTAAAAACAAGCCTATAAGTGACCCCTAGGCCTGTCTTGTATGCATTTTTAGCATTTTGCTTAATTGAGTTCTTTGGCTTATCTGTTTGTTCTTTTTAATTGATTTATGCTTTTTGTGCTTATTTAGGTTAGGTTAGATATCTGCTTTTGCTTATTTCACTCTTTCCCTAGCTTAATTATCTTAAAATGCCAAACAGTTAAGCCATCTTAGTCATTTAGTAAAAAAAATTGGAACTGTCACCTTAATTTGCTTATTTCAGCTTATTTTTGAGCTTTTGTAAAAACTCACTTTTTTTAAACTTTCTTATTTTGTCCTGTTTTATAACTTTGCAAAAAGAAAATCAAAAAAAATATTTTCAAAAAGAGAGGCCACAAGGTTCGACCCTGTGACCTCCCTTTACACACACACTCGTCCCACTCATCCCACACACTAACCAACGGCCCAGGCCAGGGCTATCTGCCCATTTTCCCCACATTTAATTTATATACTTGGTCCTTAAGCATTCGGCCCTTTTGGGCTTATTCCTGGCTTATTTATAAGTTGTTGGTCCAAGTTAGCATTTTCCTAGGTTTTTAATCACTTAAAGTATTTTCTTGAAAATTTTCAAATTTTTCACATTTTGTTTACTATTTTTAATCATTTTTTTCTTTAAAACTGTTTTTTAATTATTAAAAATTAAATAAAAATCAAAAAAATATAATTCTTTAAAGAACGAGATTCGTAGGGTTGTTTTTGCAAAATTTTATTTTTTAAAGAACGAGATTCGTTGCCGTTCACGTTTTTTGTGTTTTAAAGCTCAAATCAATTCCGTTTTCGTTCTAGTTTTCTTTAATCTTACTTTTTAGTTAATTAGAGTCTATTAAAAGTGGAAAAATCATTTTAAGGTTAATTTTTGAAAATTTAGGGTTTTTAGTCAGCATTTTTTTAGATTTCCGTTATCTTTGAGTGAGATTAATTAAAAAGCTCAAATCAATTCCGGTTTTGTTCTAGTTTTCTTTAATCTTACCTTTAGTTAGCATTAGAGTCTATAAAATGGGAAAATCATTTTAGGTTAATTTTTGAAAATTTAGGGTTTCTAGTCAACATTTTTTTAGATTTCCGTTATCGTTTTTATCTTAATTTTGTGTGCCTTTTTCATTTTTAGAGTAAATTGCATTAAATTCTCTGTAGATTTAGAAATCCAATCCAAATCTCCTCCATTCAACATTATATGTCAAATCCAACTCTCGACTTTCCAATTCACTCTTCGTTGGGGATAAACGACCCGGGAATATTACATACTACTTCCGGTTTCATTGATTAGAGTGGATTTTGATCCTTATTATATATTTATATTTATATATTTATAAAGGGTTGAATTTAACTCTAATCAGTTTCAATAAAACTAAAAGATCCATTAGCAGAAATTAATATACCTAATAAAATACCTTATAGTATTAAAGATGTTCAAGAATTTAAAGAAGATGGCAAGAGGCGAAGAGATTAAATAAAGGAGGGGGAGGAGGCGTGGAGGGGGGGGGGGGAGAGAAAGTTCAAGTCCACATTCAGCACCAGCATTTTATGTCGAAAACAAAAATGAAATTAAAAGAGGAAAAAGACGAATGGTTATAAATTATAAAAAAATAAATGAGGCAACTATATGAGATTACTATAAGTTACCAATAAAAGATTATATATTAGAAATTTTAAAAGAAAATACACATTTCAGTACTTTTGATGCCAAATCTGAATATTGGCAACTAAGACTTGATGAGTCTACTAAATCATTAACAGCATTTTCATGTCCCCCACAAAAGCACTATGAATGGAATGTATTACCATTTGGTTTGAAACAAGCGCCCTCGATTTACCAACGATTTATGGATAATAATTTACAAGGATTAGAAAATATTTGTTTAGCATACATCGATGACATCATCGTTTTTACTAGAGGAGATGAGCAAGAACACATAGAAGCAGTATTTAAAGTTCTACAAAGAATAAAAGAAAAAGGATTAGTGTTATCACAAAAGAAATCCAAATTACTGCAAACTGAAGTAGAATATTTAGGATTAAGAATTACAAAAGATGGAACTATCTCTTTAACAAATAATACACAGGAACAGTTAAAACTTTTTCTAGATAAATTAGAAAATAGGAAACAAATTCAAAGATTTCTTGGATGTTTAAACTCTATAGCTGAACAAGGTTTCTTAAAAATTTAGCTGAAGAAAGAAAAATTTTGCAAAAAAAGATTTCTGAAAATGTTCGTTGGGAGTGGACACCAGCCGACACCCAACTAGTACAACGTATTAAAACAACTGTACAATGTCTACCTGAATTATATAATCCAGAAACAAGAGATTTCTTGATAGTTGAAACAGATGCTTCAGACGACACTTGGGCAGGATGCTTGAAGGCAATACAAAATGGAAAAGAACTATTGGGACTTGATATTGATGGAAATCAAATTCAGTCTCAAACATTAGAACTAGCTCATCTGAGTAATGAACAAAAATCTATTTTAAAAATAGAAAAGTACAATGCAAAATTATGCAAATATATTTCAGGAACATTCTCACAAGCTGCGCAGAACTATAGTACTCATAAAGAAGAAACACTTGCGTGTTTAAAAACTCTAAAAATGGAAAATTGATTTATTACAAACAAGGTTTGAATTACGGACCGATTCAAAGTATGTAACAGGTTTTTGGAGGTACAACTTACACAAGGACTATTGTAGAGGTCGACTCATTCGTTGGCAACTACAACAACACCAATTTCACCCGTACATCAAGTACATAAAAATCGACAACAATACCTTTGCTGACACTCTCACCCGAGAATGGAAGCAATAATCAAAACAGTCCAGTATCAATTACACTAAAAACAAGAACAAAAAGCCTCCCTCAAAGAACAAATAACCACCATCGAAAAAGAAGAAAAAGAACTTCATGACCTATTACAAAAGTTAACCCAAAATAATGAACCAAGTTCAGAACCAATGGAAACATCAACCCAAGCATCAACTTCAAGAACCCAACGATCATCTTCACCATATCCTGGAAGAAAATAATTTATGCAAAGAGAAGAAAAAATTGAAAAAATACTTCAGAATTCAAGCAACGAGAAACAAAAATGGTATGTCATCTTCAACGGACCATTCAGAGGCATTTACCATGACTAGTCAATCGCCAACACTCATATAATTAGAAAAAGTGTCACACATAAAAGCTACCTCAGTAAAGAATCAACAAAAAAGGCCCTCGCAGAATCATATAAGACGGTCATAACAGAAGAAGTTCAAAAGTCACAACAATTTGTTTCTCTCAACCAACATATCCAATTAGCAAAATTAAATGCAGTCAACAAAATGAAGAGAATTCTAAACACAAGAGAAAGAGAATAAATGAGAAGACCCACAGTTGAAAAGTTCCAAAGGCTACTGGATAGTCTTATTAATTAGAGTGAAATACATACAACTATGTTTTTCTACCCTAAGAAAAAAAGAGGAATCGGACCCAAGGCGATATTCTTCCCAGAAGCATCACCAAAAGACATTTATGACTACTTCATTCATGGACTAATAGATACATTATACATCAACGGCAACAACCTCAAAGAATTACAAGAATTTCCATTAAGAATACAAAACATTATCAAAAGTTATAAAGAAGTCTTTTCAAGAGAACGAGAATTATTCCTAAGAATGCACTCTAGTTACCCAATTTTTGACAGAGAGCAGAAACTCCTAGTACCATCAATTACTATAGCACAACTCGGATTCAGCAATAAAAAATATCCAGATAAAGACGACAAGAGAGCGTATAATACCAACGATGGATGACTTAGCATTTTCTCTCGCGGAAGTACTCGCAGCATCATCTAAAATAGGAACATGATCAAGCTAGACAGACAAAATCAAGATTAATTATTGTTCAAAGAATTTATTAATCTACTAAAATTTTCAAGAAAAAATTGATGAAGCCTAACTCAAGGTACTATCTGATTTTGAAGAACAGTTTGAAACATTCTCAGGATTATTAGCTCCATTGCTAAAAGATCTCAAGCAGCGACTATGTGGATACGTATCAAGAACTCCAAATCACCATTATCAATACTGTTCAGAAGGAACCAGCGCGTCACTAATAATGGAAGACTAACAGACAAAAAAGATGAAGACACAAAAGAAATATCAAGAACCAAGAATCATTAATGCCACGCGTCTACAATCAACAGCGTCCCTTTTTAGGGTGGGAAGGTGTGAAGTTTGTATTTTAGCACGTGTCGTAAGTAGTGACGTATATAGAAATAATGTAGCAATAATGTAAGGCCTGTCGGCCAGTGGGTCAATAATGTAAAGTAACGTAAGCAGTGATGTTAGTAGAAAATAATGTAGTGACCAGTGTTGGTCATCTAGTAGGTTCTCTACTGTAGATGCCACTATTGCATCTACTTTATTGTACTATAAATAGAGGCCTCATCTCATAATCAAAGTGTATGAATTTTAAGTTGAGTTAAATTCTCTTCAAAAGGTTGATTTGTATTCAATACTTTTTTTATGTTGAAACTTTTTAAAGTTTCTGAATAGCAGACCCATATCCCTCATACTAACTATCCATTACCATCACAATATCAATTAGAATCATTCAATGTATCAATTCATAGAATTAGTATAATTCATTACGTCCCATACTAGAATTAAAAACACCATTAATCACCAACGACCCCTACAATTCTTTAATTCCAATTTCAATTCATTTTGAAGCAAGTATGCATCCATCGATCAATATAAATAACATGGGTATTATTCGCATCATTTATGTCTAATTTTTTATCATTTCTGCTTTCGTAAAAAGCATGACACACACACACTCTCTCTCTCTCTCTATATATATATATATATATATCTCCCTCTCCCTCTCCCTCTCTCTATCCCTCTCTCTTCATCTCTCTCTCTCTCTCTCTCTCTCTCTCTCTCTCTCTCTCTCTCTCTACCTCTCTCTCTCTCTCTCTCTCTCTCTCTCTCTCTCTTCCTCTCTCTCTCTCTCTCCCTCTCTCTCTCTCTCTCTCTCTCTCTCTCTCTCTCTCTCTCTCTCTCTCTCTCTCTCTCTCTCTCTCTCTCTCTCTCTCTCTCTCTCTTTCTTTCTCTCTTTCTCTCTCTCTTTCTCTCTCTCTCTCCTTTCTATCTCTCTCTCTTAATCTCTCTCTCTTCCTCCCTCCATCTCTCCCTCCCTCTCTCCTTCTCTCTCTCTCTCTCTATCTCTTGTGTTTTATTTGTGTATTTAGTGGGGTATGTGTGAACCCATGACACCACTTTTTGTAGTGCCAACAAGGGAGTCACAAAATGTGATGCTATAACAATTCTAATGGCATATCACTTTTGTTGACGTAGCAGAACTTTTTGGCCCATAGCTTGAAATCATGAGCCCATTGTACCCAGTGCTCTTAGTGATGTCTTACTTAATAAGCTCATCACCTTAAAAATTAAGCCTATAGCTGTTTTTCTTTTAAATATTGTATTTAGAGGAGATATCATTTACGCTTGTTTTTACGAACATGAAATATCAACTTCGCACCCCCAATTCTTACCACGCACCATGTACTTATTTTTTTCACATAGTGGTGGTTTGCATCACATTCATTTTCTTTTTGTGCGTGTAAGATATTTTATAGGGTATGTTTATATAAAATAAATGTTTTTAATGATGGTGACCATATATAGGAAAATTTGATAGGTTTAGTGGTGTGTTAAGTAATGATGTGACACTAATATGATAATAATAGTGACCATAAACATTTAAACACTAGTCTTATATATCAAAAGATCAATTACAGTCATCATATTTTTTATCAAGTAAGAAACTCATTTTCATTACTTTAAAAATTAATGTTAACATCTTTGAAATGCTTCGCACACAAAAAATTAAACTATTGTGAAAAACATTTGATAATATTTAATAGACGGACATCTTGATATATTTTCGACAAACTTTCTTTTTGTCGCTTTTTTCATTTTTTCTTCTTCTTTTATTTTCTTTTTTTCGTTGTTAAAACTTGCGTAAGTACTCACATGTGATCCTGTTTAAACATTTAAAACATGCTATAAATTTTCAAAAGTGTCACCATTTTTTTTAACAAAAACTAAACATTAACATCTTTCTAAGTATATACATACAATATATTTCGACTTATAAATTAAGGGGAATTGCATATATATCCTTGCAGAAGCTCAAAATTGCGTATATATTCAACTAAAATTCACAATTGCATATATGCCTTTACTAATCTTGTGTATTTGCATATATATTCTTTCTAAACTTGCGTAACTACATATAGGGGTGAGCATCGATCCAAAACCGGACCGGACCGGCCAAAACCGAACCGGACCGAGACCGAAATGGTCCAAAACGCCGAACCAAAATAGTACGGTCCGGTTCGGGTCGGTCCGGTCCGGTCGGTCCGGTCCGATCGAACGATCCATATGCTCAGCCCTAATTACATATATATCCGTTCTAAACCTTTATATGTCATATATATCAAAATAAATATTTAACCGAATTTTAAACTCTAAATTATAATAATTCTAATTTTATAAATAGCAAAAAAAATATTTGTTTCAAAAGTACTACATCCCGAGTTTAAAATGAATTAGACGACCAAAAACAATATATTAACACAATACTTAACTAAACAAAGGAAAAATCACCTTATCTCATATATAATATGAATATGAATGTATGAAATAAACTTATCATAGATATCATGGTTGTCATATTTGTATAATAGATAAAACTAAGTTTACATTGAAAGGGTATATCACTAACATGTTAATAAAAAAATCATTAAAAAAAGAATTTTTTATATAATTATAGTTGTCATGTAATATAGAGTTGTAAATTAATATTAAATAGTTATTCGGATATATATGACATATTTAACTGTTAGGAAGGATATATATGTAATTATAAGTTTAAGTTGGATATATATACAATTTTTGAGCTTTTGAGAGGATATATATGCGATTATAAATTTAAGTTGGATATATATGCAAAGTTGAGCTTTTGGAGGGATGTATATATGCAATTCCTCCTATAAAAAAACAATCAGTTCGCCCATCCGATCACAAACGAGAGGGAATGCGGCCATTGGTTGCAGTGGGCTTATTTATCTTTGGTTGTCGAATATATATTTTGCTAGCTGTTTGGTGTTAAGTTTGTGCAAAGAAAGAACAATGCCCACGCGTTGCAACGGGGCTTTTTTTGTTTGTCGATAATGTATTTTCGTAGTTGTCTAGAGGATAATTTTTGTAAGAAGTAAACTTTCATAAATTTGTCCATAAATAGCCCCTAGACTACATACACTTCTACATATTTAGCTAGGGTAGTTTTCAAAGTTAATAGATAGATTAAGGGCGTGTTTTGTTTTTTTTAATATATATTAAGCATCGACATTTTTTCTAAAATCATCCTTGTCTCAAAAGCATATCAATATTGGGCTCGTTTTGTTCTTAATTCAGAGGCTTTTTGGTCGGTATATTTTTTTTATCAAAGAAGTTGCTGGATATCTGTTAGATATTTGACAAAAAATATTTGTTATATAAAATAGTCTTAAATAACTAAAAGTACAGGGTTATTTGTATAATTCAAACTTTAATGGGATTGCAGTATTCCCTTAGGTTTAAATTAAAGTTATTATTGTAATTAGTTTAGGGTGTGTTTTGAAAGTTTTTCTTAAAAAAATATATATTAAACTTCAACAATTTTTATAAAATCGTACGTATGTCAGAAGTATTATAATATTGGGCTCATTTTGTTCGCAATCCAAAGATCTTTGCAGAGGTATATTTTTAATGAATAAGTCGACAGATATGTTTTACATATGTGATAAATAAACTTTGTTATATAAAAAAGTGGTAAATAACTAAAAGTTTAAGTCAATTTTTAAAATTTGTCGCAAAGTCTAAGGGTCTGTTTTGTAATTTGTTTTTTTATTTTTGTTTATGGGCCGACTGCTAGTTTCAATCGTCGAAAACGACTACGGGTATGTTTGGCAAAAATAGCGGTAGCAGTGAGAAGTAGCTCTCAGCAATAGCTGCATTTTTTTATAAAAGTGTTTGGTAACGTAGTTGTAGTTGTAACTATAATGTGTAAAACAGCTCATGAATGCTCAATGCTCCTAAATGATATTTCATGAAGCGTTGGAAAAGAAGCATTCTAAAAAAATAGATAAAGCTACTTGCTCTTTGCCAAACAAACATTAAAATTCATAATGCTTAATACTTAGATTTAGGTTCATTTGGATACTAAAGTTTTATTGGATACTAGGGGATTCATCCTCACCCTCCATCTCCATCTCATCCAAAGGATGAGATTAATTTTACAATTTACACTAAAAGAGTATTTTTGTCTAATATATATACTTATTTTCTAATAAATTTCTCATTCAATCACACACACCTGTGTGTTTTTCTTCATCTCATTATTTTATCTCTCTATACCATTAACACAAACAACACAAATAGATATAGATTCGATCGATCATTACAAACAACACAAAATTATGTTCTTCAATTCATCAATCGATCATCTTATCATCTCGTTCTTCAATTTGTTAACATCAGGTTCATATTCTTCTCGTTATATTCATCCGATCTAATTTTTTTAATCATTTTTTTAGCTAATTCAAGTGAATAAGCTTATGAATTAGAGGAAAGGAGAGCTATCTAAATAAGCGTATGAATGAGAGAGAGAGAGAGAGAGAGTTATGTGAATAAGCTTATAAATTAAAAGATAGTTATGAATAAGCTTATGAATTATTGTGATTTGATTTTATTGTGCTGAATTATAAGCTAACTTATTAGCTTATTTTTATCAGATCTGGTCATTTTATCCTTTTTATCTGATTCATGTAAATAAGCTTATTTATTAGAAGAGAATAGAGTTATATGAATAAGCTTATGAATTAGATGAAAGTTAGTATGAATAGGCTGTATTATTAGATAGTTTTATGATCTGAATAACTTATTATTTAGCATTTGATTGAATTAAGTTGCTGAATTAAGATGGTTTTAGCTTATTAGTTAGCAATAAGCAGTTTTGAGTTGATATGAAATATATCATATATGATATTAGCTTGGATTAATGTGTTTATAACTGAGGTTATTTTGTTTGATATATCATATGTGATATCACATGTGATATTTCATTTTGTTGGATTTATTATATGTGATATCACATATGATATCACATAGTTTGTTTTATTGGATATATCATATGTGCTTTTTGCTTTTTGTCATGAAACAGCTTATTTATATTTTCATTTTCATGAAACCGATTGAAAAACGTTTTGAAGAACAGGAATGCATGTTCATTATGTGGAAGTTTTGATTACAACAAAAGGAGCTAAGGTTTAAAGATCAAGAACAAGTCGTGGTTCAACAAGAAGTTGTGATTCAAGAAGTTGTTTAAGAAAAAGAAGATTTGGTTCAAGAAGAAGAAGACTTGGCTAAAGAAGAAGAAGAGTTGTTTCAAAAATAAGAAGGCTTTGGTTCAATGATAAATTCATCAAACTGGTTGATTTTTTTTACATGTGATATGCTAAAAAATCATATATGATTTTACATTATTTTTCTTTTCATTGCAATTATCATATGTGATATTTGAAAGTAATCTGTTTAATGTTTGATTTTTATATGGACAACTGTTAGAAATTCTCTTTTACTTGATTTTGGTTGATTTGGATCTTACATGAATGTGAATCTATTATATATCAGATGTGATATTTGTATTTTACAAGTTAGTAGCAAACTATCATATGTGATTTCTTTCAAAAATCACATATGATTTAACATGATCATCACTAATTTATCAAACCATCATACTTGATGTTTAAAAAATGATAACATGTTTTCTATTCTAATGCTTTTATTTACAAGTGATTATGAATGTGTGCAATAAAACTTAAACAAAATAGACATAATATCGAAAATCACATCCGCAAATGTTTCGCCATTTTCATTTCAGCATAAAACATCATGACATAATACCAAGAAAGTTAAACCATTTTAGCAAGACATTGTACCAGTTTCCAATGGTTTACAAAATCGTCCGTAGACGTCAAAACTCCATACGGAGATTACAAGAAAAAAAACAGAGAATACATTTTGAACGTGAAATGAAAATTCATGAGCTTCTTCATTGAGCTTCTTGGGCCTTTGGATGCTTGTGATGTTCAAGATGCCTTGAAAACAGTCTTCTCTACACAAATAAGAAGATTTGATTCAATTTTCAAGCACATAATCATATATGATATATTATAATGGTAAAGAAGTTAACTTTCAAGCAGATTATCATATATGATATTATACACACAACTAACTTTTCAAACAATAATATCAACAAAATCTCCATAAACGGTTGAAACCTAACTTATATCATATATGATATAGTATATAAGTTTTTGCAATTTTTTCAGGCAACTTATCATATATGATTTTTCACTAACACGTCATCATCAACATATTTTCTTCATAAACATCAATATACTCGATCTAAAGCTTACTTATCACTATAACATCATCAAATATCAAAATATCATCAAAATATCTTCATTATAAACTGTATAAACACAATAACTTGAACAAAAATCATAATATGTTTATCACAAACAATATAAACAGTAAGTTTCACCATTTATGCATAAATAACATTAAAATATGCAAATAATGTGTTTTACACCTGAATTAGTGATGTTAAGCTTGTATTTCAGCTTTTTTTACTCGAAGCTTCATCTATAAGCTTAATCGTTAAGATTTGTTTTTCAATAGCATCATCGACATCTTTTTCTTCCATTATTTGATGCGATTTGTGAATGATTATTGAAGATGTCTGTGTTTTAGTGTGTGTTTTTTTATCGGTGCAAAAAGTGTGTGTGTTTTGGAGGGAGAAAAAGTAGATCTGAGAATGGGACGGGATGTGATGATTGAGGAATGGTAGGTGTGATGTAAAATGACTGAGATGCCCCTCCGTTTTTTTTATGAATTTTTTTTTTAGTTAATAAAAGTGTATTTAATCTCACCCCTTGATTGTTTTTAAAAAGATGGCTGAGATGTGTCCCCCAGCATCTAAGAAAAGGATGGTTTCCAATACTCCCTCTAATACTTATCGTTCACCATTAAAAGCTCTTCACCAAACACACTTTGTAAAGTCCCATATATTTTTGGTGGGCTTTTTATTAAATGGGCCATTTTAGAGTTTTATAAACGGGCTCAATCCAGCAAACTATAGGATAGTTTTTATAAAACCAGAAACCCTAAATTCATTTTCCGTCTCTCTCTGTATCTATCTCTTCCTCACTCAGCCGCAGCAGCCGTTTCTTTGCTTTGAGGTACTCCTCTTCCTTCTAAAATCCTTCCTGCATTTAGATCATTCTTCTTATACTTATTACCTATTCTTATTTATAAATAAATGCTATTTTTTTTGTTATGTTTGTGCTAGCTTTTAAAGAAAGTGTATTTGGAAATGATGTTGGATCATGTGTGATATATGTGTTTAATGAATTGTTATTACATCACTTAAATTCATTTTTTGCTAGTGTACTTTGATCTTTTTTCTAGTTGGTGTTATTATTTTGGAATTTAGGGAGTGTGTATTTAAGCTTATTTGTGGGCTTACGAGCTTATTTAATTTCCGCTTATATTGCATAAGCCCGAATTTTGTTGCTTATTTTGAGACTTTATATACAAGGTTATTTTTATTACATCATAATAAGCTTGTGTAAGCCCACAAGTCTCAAAATAAGCTGAAAAAATGAGGTCACGCAATATAAACCGTAATCAAATAAGCTTAAACAAACACCCCTTAGTTATTAGCTGTATGTGACGGCGTTTGCGATAGTC
>BQNB010027970.1:40337-57106 GCA_026074375.1 Tanacetum coccineum
TTCTTCCTTATAAATAAACGAAATTCACCACTTTTGTATACCTTTTCAGGGTACCTTTGCCTCTCAGTATCTACATCAACACTTTTTATCGATGATGAAGAAACACCATGCTGAACAATATACATTGAGAATAAGGCGATGAATTCTAATAACAAAATTCTAATAAAGTCATAATTTATAATGGTAGCTATGTAGACGAGATACAATTAGGAGAGCTCACATGCTATGAAATTGGAAGCAAATGACGGAATGTACGAGAGAGGAGAAGGTAATATCATAAAATTATTCAGTTTTTATCTAGTTACTAAAACTTGAGGGCTTAAATAGTGACTGAAAAAAAAAATCGTAGCATGTAGGCTTTTAGTCATCATTATAGTCTCTCTTTGCAGGCGGTTGTTTTTTAAGCATGCGAATCAAAATATGGAATTGATATATATTCTCAGAACAAAGACTTGAGTTTCAAGAAATTAATATTAGCCCTAATGACTTACAAGTTGCGTTTTTTAAAAGTACATGGATTAATGACTTAAACTACATGGATTAATGCTCATTAAAATTGTATCAAGGTTAAGACTTGAAGCAACCCCACAACACAATGATAGTTTAAAGACAAAGTTTAAAACTTATTAAAACCTCTAAGTTTTGTTTTAACTATGGATAGTTAAAACAGTTAAACTAACGGGTTTTTTTAACATCCTACCGATAGTCAAATTGACCCATACCCAAATTTCTGAACCAGAGAAACCCGAAATCAAATAGGATCGCGCTCGAGAATGTAACTTTTGACCCTAACCAGACTTTAAAACAAACCGCATTGAGCAAAACCCAAACACCAATATTACGCCCTAAACACTTAAGCACACCCTATGTGCAGCGCACATGTATAAAGTTATACAACATTTCTCTTAAGTAAAAGTTTATTTTTTTTCTCAAAAATCAAGCCCGGTATAATTGGAGGGCCAAAAGCTAAACTATAATTTTTTACGCATAAAAAGCATAGAAAGTACTACCTCCGTCCCAAAATTATTGTCCACTTTTGACTTTGTAAGTCTTTCTTTCTCAACTTTGACCTTAAATATTTTTGTTTGTGCTATTTAATATTTGATGCATAATATATGAATAGATTGAGTTTTAGATGTATTTTTCATTGATATAAATTTTATCAAGTATTATGTAACATAAACAAAATTATTTAAGATCACAAAGAAAGACTCAGAAAGTCAAAACTGGACAATAATTTTGAGACGGAGGTAGTATATCTACTACAAAAAGTTCTAGAAGGGCCACCACCCTCTCAAGTCTTCAAATAGATCCGCCCTTGATGAACTCCTCGTACAAATACATTATACAAATTAATCATTATGTTTCTTCCTTTTCTAACTTCTGCCTCTGACTATTTGGTTGCAAACGAGTGGTTATTCGTACATTATATAATTCAAAGAGACCATGCTGAAAGGTCTAAAAAAGTATTACTGTATAAGGTTAGAATGAGGTGCTTATCACTAGAGAATATTTAGACGAGAGGCTTCAAAGCAACTATGTATGTATTTGGGTTGATTATCAACATGATTGTTGTGATTTTCTTCAAAAAAATACAAATGAAGGCAACTACATGTTCAAAGAACCAGAGGGTAATGGATGCACATGCATATAATATAGCCGTCACATTAGAATACATCCTTCACGGTCATAGTCTTTGCTATTTCCATTTTCATAGAACGGGTGTATTGAATCATTATGAAAGCTGTTTTATATGGTATGAGGTTATGGATTGTGGTATTGAGCTACAAGGATCGGCTCATGTCAGCCAAACTACAAGTAACGTTATTGGTTCTGTAATATATACTTCCAATTCAAGTAGATCAAAGATCTTCTAATCCACGTGGAGAAATCATCTCTTTAATAAAAATTTAAATTAGATTTCTCAGTATTTCTTAAGAGAGCAATTCTTTGGACAAGTGGATGTTGCATATTGTATACAAAACTTAAATGGAATATCAACACTTAACTTTCTATATTTCCCTTACATATTGGGTTGGATGGTTATGGTTTACAGTTTTCCACAATTCTCACATTCCTCCTCATTTTTTAGTGTCATTCTGCTTTTTTAGTCTTCTCTCATTTAAAATCACTAATAACTACCTTTCAACGTTTATGTTGGTCACCACAAACTCATCTTTCATTAAAATACTCACTTTATAGAAAATACTAGTTTCAAGGCCCGCCCGTTGGGCGGGGAGCTTTAAAGTATTGTTGGAAGAAACATTTACATTTTGATAGTTCATTATTTTTTTTGGTTGTTCAAGTTTTAAACTATTGCCAATCATTTAGATAAGTTATGGTTGATGTAATGTTGACAAATAATTGTAATTAGAAAAAGAGTTTACGGTTCAAGGCGTAAATGGCATACAAAATGTTATGGATTATTTATAAGTAAATTGTAATGATCCTTAATTTGCCAATACATTAACGTTGTGTTCTGTTTATTGTCAAAAATGCCAATTTACACTATAATTTCTTACACTCTAAACTTGAATTTTATGAATATTAAATATCCATTTGTGCATGAAATTAGTAAAACGTTTAGGCCCCTAAATCATTTTTCATTGCTAATGTTAATCAAGTATTTGTCTTATTGTAAGTCTACATTGTCAAAATGTGCAAAGATCTTATTAACGTCAATTTACAGTTCTACACCAATCAAATGTCATATTTACTCCTTAAAGTTTATTTTCTTTGGTTAAAAGGCTAAAAAAATCACTTATTTTTGGACATCTCATAATTGTGAACAATTAATATGATACGAAGTAAATATTAAACATGTACACGAAAATAATTGTGAACAATTAATATGATACGAAGTAAATATTAAACATGTACAAGGAAATGTATTTTCCGTAAATCTAACTTGTCATACATTTAGGAATGTCAATCAACGAGTTGGTAAACCCGCGCTCCGCTGCGAGACGGTCAGCAAATGTCGATTTTAGTTGCCGGAAGTAGATCCGGGCGTGTTACGTGGTGGGGTGTTTGCAAACGAATGTATCTTACGACACACATTAGTAGTTTTAGTTAAGCTGTACAGATTGTGCTGTATATGAGCCTGATAGTTATGAATTTACAACAGTCAGTAACCGTCTAAACTTGCAGTAAAAGCACCACAAATGTCATGTACAATTTCCAACCTACATATACCAATACAAAGCATATACCACCTCTCAGTCTCTCTAAGAAGAAGCAGCCA
Organism: Tanacetum coccineum; assembly: GCA_026074375.1. Lineage (NCBI taxonomy): Eukaryota > Viridiplantae > Streptophyta > Magnoliopsida > Asterales > Asteraceae > Tanacetum > Tanacetum coccineum. The sequence goes on from BQNB010027970.1 coordinate 43,582, forward strand.
ACACCTTGTTCTAGTACATGTCATCCACATGAGCTTTAGATATGTGCTCCAACATCACTTTTTAACAATTGATGCCTTTGAACATGAACCAAGCACATTTAGTGCTCCTTTCAATCAGGATCAATCAATTATGCCTGAAACCAAGAGTCAAGTAATTAAAAGGATATTACAGCAGAATAAAAAGGGAAGGATCATTTTTTAGAATATTGTTTGTAAATTAAGACAGATAATGGTGAGGGTCCAAAAGGCATTGCCTTTATTAAATACCTCCAAACTCCCTATTCTTATTCTCCTTTATAACACCACATCTATATTGTGTACATACAACATACTTCCATTTCCTCTACAAAATATATAAAAATTTCACATCAAAAACGTCTTTTGTAAAAGCAATTTCCACATACAATTAGTCGATAAAAACATGTTTCTGTTTAAAACATTTAGTTTGCATATAAGTCAACAAATCATGACCATTGGCCAAATTTCCAATTTTTAACATAAGTGTCAATTTAGAAGCTTGTAGGATGTTGGACTGTTTTTAATATATAAACTAAATATTGTCAAACTGCATTTGAAGGTAAATATGTTCCAAAAGCCACAATTGAAACCTTTCTCAGTATGCACATCAGCGGTTATCGAACAATATAAGCATCACACGTGGTAAATTGTATGATAGACATACCTGGTGTTCAAAAACAGCCTTTTACCTTGTCGCGGCTGTAGGAAACACTTGCTCGATAACTGATTATGTTTGTAGAGCATATTTCCCCAAATCAAATTTGTTCAGAATCGCATGTCCAAGTGACTGCAGTTACCTGCGAATATAATTGTTAGCTTTATAAAACTTTTAGACTAAATTTACATAGTAATAATACCTCCTGATTTTGTACCTTGGTATTAGAAGTAGGCAAAAAGAACGTGCCAACAGCGTATTCCCAAGGAGGTAGTAGCTCAAGCCCCTCATCCTTTGCCACTTTTGGATATTATAAACAGGTTGAAACTATGGTAATAATAGGAACATATGCAAGAGGTGCAAAAGCTAATAAATACGTACGACATAAAATGTGGATTTGTACAAACACGTCACAATTTTTTTTATTATGCGCTTACTATAGCCCTATGGTACGAAAAATAGCATGAGCTCAACCAAGTAAACCTCGAAAGCTAGAAAAGTAAGCTAATGAGCTTTCTGACCCTTTACAATAGTCATACCCAATTTTTTTTGTTATTACGCGCTTACTATAGCCCTATGGTATGAAAAATAGCATGAGCTCAACCAAGCAAACCTCGAAAGCTAGAAAAAGTAAGCTAATGAGCTTTCTGACCCTTTACAATAGTCATACCTAATTTTTTTTGTTATTACGCGGTTACTATAGCCCTATGGTACGAAAAATAGCATGAGCTCAACCAAGCAAACCTCGAAAGCTAGAAAAAGTAAGCTAATGAGCTTTCTAACCCTTTACAATAGTCCTACCCAAAAACATGATGCAGCGACCATGCAACTTGTTTCGAGTGTGGCATAATAGTCATCCTATAGTTGAGATAAAAGAATATTAATTTAGGATTGCTTATTAAACTTGTTCATGTTTAAGATGCTTACCTGCAATGTTACTTTTGGTCACAAAAAAAATGACATTGTTGCAATTGGCCTTTGTAGCCTCTTTGACATTGCAGTGGCTGTAAGAAACACTTGCTCCATAACTGCTTATGTTTGTAGAGCAGATTATCTGTCCGAATAGTTTGCAAGCCAAGAAGCGCATGTCCAAGTGACTGCAACTACCTGCAAATACATACAGTTAGAACGCGTAATCTGTTCAACCATGTAACAATGCGTAGAACGTAAAACAAATACTAATAAGAGTCTCAAAAATTCTAGTCATGTAAAACCAACACACATATATGTAAAAGAGGTATGTGCAACATAAGAAACTTAAAATTTCTGCGATTACTTTACCATTACAACACATAGAACGAAAAAAACAACCTAATAACTCGAATATAAGTATTTCTAAAAGTTAGAACACTTTTTATACCTCATAACAGCCTCTGTTCACATCGCTGATTTGAAAATAATAGGCTACTTATCTTGACATCATGAACACTCTCGGTGGCGAGCATTTCCTTCCACCACTTAGTAAATTCGTTGAACGATTGCATCAAGTACTCATCGACAGGATCTGTGAGAAGTGTCGTTTGCACGATAAATAGAAATTTAATCAATCATGTGTAACTTAGAATAATTCTAAAAATCATGCTGAATTTTGAGATTGTAATTAAAGGGGTGTTTGGGATTGCTAATTTCTAGCTGCGTATTTGGTAAAAATAAATAGTTAGCACCAAAACCCACCCTTTCAAGCCTCCATTGCAGCACCCAAACGCCTCGATTTGAGCCTTCAAACCCATCCATTTCACCTGTACAAACCCAAATACATAAGTACTGCAATCAATCTACTTCTACAACGGAATGGCTAAAACGACACTCACGCCAGCATAGTATAGTGAATCTGACAGTTCCATAAGTATCTGATCACAACTTGATCAAATTGATTATCTAGATAATTACGATGTACCTTAAATTCTCTCAACATTGGCATCTGACTCTTTGCAGTGTTGGCTTCTATGTCTACCCACCACGACCCACAAACTTGTTTCTTCCTTATGTGCACTGATTCAGTATATCCACTCACAGCCACTGATGTAACAACAACAAAAAATAGCCACGTTAAAAACGACACATGACAACTCATAACACGTGTAAAAAGAGTTCTAGGACAACAAAAAGACCCACTCTCAGGAGAACCAACAGGGTCGTTGCGCAATGATCTTCCCAACCGAACTCAAAACAACCATCCTCTGCCCTTTATTACAATGTTCTTCGCTTACACTCTGGAAAAAATAAATAACGTAACTCGAAGCAAAATTTTCTCAAAAGATTACTTGTTTAAAATGAAAATAACGGAAAGCACCATTACAACTAACCAAAATTTTCACAAAAGAAGTAATCATATAACAGGAAGCACGATTAGAACTAACCAAAACTTTTGCTCGAGTTTAAACTCCATTTTTGAGTCAAGGATATAGATCTCTTCAAAGTCTAGCACAAAATCTGGATCATCCAGTCTTCTGTTCGTGTAGTGCTTAGTTAAAAATACCTTTAAAAAAAGAAACATTAAATTAGAACAAAAGGATGATAGCGAAACATTAAATTAGAACAAAAGGATGATAGCGAAATAACAAAGTTCCAAATCCATAACCATTTATTTACCACCTATAGCTTCCTTACTTGACCCGCTCGTATAAAGATAAGATATTAGATAATGAGTAAATTTTTTCAGACAAAAGGCACACAAAAATAAATAAGTCAATAATCCGGGAAAATAAACTAATTAATCCAAACGACCGCCAAGTTTAAAACAGGCTATTAATATCCAGTAGCTAAATTGATGCTAATGAAACAATTATGACAATAGTACCAATTATGTTATTTTACAGAGTAACAATATATTCACCACAAACAAAGTTTGGGGAAAATATGTTCAGTAAACAAACAAATATTTAAAACATTAAAAAAAGGATTTGAGAAACTACCATTTCTGACCCGGGATACGAAAAAGGGCAATAATTGCGGTTGCCAAAAAACTCGGGCTCAGATCTGTGAGTGTGCAACTGGAGAAAAGGGTATGCGACCCGCCGTGGCTGCAAGCACGACAACGTGCTGCCCCACCAAGCTATGGTCGATTTCACACAACACGATCAGTCAACCACAAAGGTAACAGTGTCATCATCGCCCACAATGGATACATGAAGTTAGAAAACACTGTATAATCAATCATACGGTGCTAACCGAGCGTCAACAAAACGTAGCATTACTTGCATAACATATATTACGGGACGGGAGAAAAGGGTATCCAACCCGCCATGGCTGCAAGCACGACAACGTGCTGCCCCGCCAAGATACGGGCCGATTTCATACAACACGACCCATAAAATGCTGTTTGGGTGACAAAAGGGTATCCGAGCCCGCCATGGCTGCAAACACTTTTTTGATCGCGTGGCAAGATACGGGACGTTTTCACCCACAAAAGGGTATCCGAGCCCGTCATCGCTGCAAACACTTTTTAGATAGTGTCGCAACGCCAAGATACGGGTTGCTTTCACCCATGGTGTTCTAGCAAATTATTATAGATGGAAAATAATCAGCACACGAAACTTATACCATGTTCATTGACAATGTGAGCCGGCATAACACATATAAAGCAAATAGCCAGCTTACGATTTGTGTTCATAAGCAGGAGATCAATCTTAAGCATCATTAAATCATTTGTTTGTATCAAATAATTTTTTTTTATCTTTTTTTATTTTTTACTGTCAATTGTTTGATCCTAATAAGCTTATAAACCCTAAATTTCAAAGTGATTATATAAAACATAAGCCGAAACCAAGTAAACTCATAGGCTCAAAAACCAACAACATGATTAGCTTTATATTTCATAAACGATATAATCTAAAAAATCAGACCTTAAAAATCCACACACCGTCAATGAAGTCCTCAAGAACATCAAGCCACTGATTAGTATCATCGTCTTCATCATCATCATCCTCTTGAAAAAAATTTCGGCACCACAAAACCCCCAAAATTCAAACCCTAAATATTGTGTGAATCAAACCACATGTATACACCAACGTAATTCGCCGATTGTATAGGTTACCTACGGAATTGAAAAATGATAGAAAAGATATAGAGATGGGATAATAAATTGAGGATGTGTAATGTGTTTTTAGGCGGTGGAAACTGAGAGGATCGGTGGAAGAAGGTGAGTTAGTGTGTGTTACACGTACCCACCACGTGTATAACAAAGGCAAAAAGTTCGGTCGGGTCACCCTAAAAACCCAATCACGCACACATAAACTGTGTCGGGTAAAGAATGGAGCACCGATGATTTTTTTAATAATATTTTGGACAATAAAATAATCAACAATTCCCAGTGATTGTATATATTTATAATGTAGTAATGATAATACTTGTCTTTTTATTATTACCAACTTAGAATATGACATTTAAGTTTGAAATTTATGGTACTGTTATTATGTGACAAGCAGTGGTGGTGATTACTCTGTGTAAGAGGGTTGTATAAGGCCATCAAAATTAAGGGTGTTGATTTAAACATTTATATATATATATGTTTGTGTATTTATGCTATATATAAGAATTGCCTATTCTTTGTAATTCTAATTACTTAAATACAACCATCTTGTCATAATAAATAAAACGCCATTAAAAGGCCTCATTATAACAAATTGTCGCCAAAGAGCCTTAAGTTTTTTTTATTTTTGATGGGGCCTCCTTTTAATTATCGCCAAGGGCCATGACGATTAATATTGGATATGGATCATACAGTCTTGATTGAGATCTAAAATTTGGACCCTTTGGTGAGTGGTGACAGTAAGATAATGACATAATGCAATACACTAATGAACACATTATAGTTTGCCACTTATTTGTATTATATATTCTTGAACAACTTTTTATGCATTTTACTTTTCAATTAAAAAAAGGTTTACGCTTTATCACTCACATCTAGCTTTTGATTGATGATATCCCACGTGTATGGGATGCTGCTGATTTCCACGTGGCAATCATGCAGTTGTGGGTCCCACACAACTTTTAACTTGGTTCACACGCATCCGCCGCCGTTGCTTGCCATAGACGAATTCCCACAAAGCTCTTCATTAGTAATTTAACACAATCGAGAGGTTTTTTCTTAATAAAAAATTAGAAGTGCATAGAGCTGAAAATGAGTCAAGCCGTTCGTGAAAAGCTCGTGATCGGATCGGTAAAACGCTCAAACGAGCTCGAACCTTTCCAGCAACCCATTTGCTAATTGAGTCCGAGCTTTATATACAAAAGATCGATTGGGCTCAAGAGCCTTATCGAGCTTAAACGACACAATGATATTTTAAGTGTTAAACATGCAGGGCCGTCTTTGAGGGTGTGCAAGGTGGGCGACCACTCAAGGCTTCAAAATTTTTAAGGTCCTCAAAATTTGTCTCGTTAATATTTATATGCATGACACACATATTTTTCACAAAAAAAAGTAATTAGATGAAAAAATATCTTAAATGAGTAATATGTTAATTTTTAGATGACTAATTACAATATATCACACTTTATATATAACATTTTTTCTCGAAAAGCTTTTTGAAAGACTAATTTCGCACAGAGCCCTAAAAAAATTTAAAAATTTAGAGACGGCCCTGTATATAAAACGTTATGTATTTTTATGTATCTATATACTATTATATAAAACATTTACAATATGAGTCTCATCAAAAATTAAGATAAGGAGGTGCAATCTTGATCATCCATCTTATTTTAGCAAAATCACATGACATGTGTCACTTCTAAATTAAAATATCACTTTTATTTTCAATTTGACATATCTTTTTTTTTAATGATCTAATTTCACCGTATTTTCTAAAATTCCGTGATCTTTAATTCAACATCCATTTTAATATATTTTTATTAATTTTTAGATTTTCACATTTTTAGTGGGTTTATTTTGAATTTTTTAACAACTTTAACTTTAATTTGAATACAAACTTGATTCGTAAAAGATATATACTTTTGGAGACAATGTTTGATGGGCAAGAGAGTGTGAGTCTTTATACAAGCGATAATGATGTTAATATGATGTTGCGGGAAAGCTACGGAAACCTAAACAAACGAATTCTCTAAGCGGGTAGGGAATTGCGGAGCAAGTTGGGTTAGCAATTTTTATCGCCGCCGCTATGCGCGGGTATCCAACTAGTTTTTATTATATGTAAATTTATTAACGAGCTCACTACAAATTTATTAACGAACTTAAAGTAAATATATAACTCATCCTCTTTGGCGCCAACGCACCACCCGCTGCCCAACCTCACACCACGAGCCGCCGTCACTGTTGCAATAACCACCAACTACCAACCGTCGCCATCGCTGCAATAACTACCCACCACCAGCCACCGCCGCTGCAATAACCACCCACCACCACCCGCGACTATGATGTAGTAAATAATTTTGCGAATGAACTAGACAGTGACATACAGAGAGCCTGCAATCTTAGTATGGTGTATAAAGGTCTGATCAGAAACGCAACAGATTGGAAATGCTTCTTTGGAGGAGAATACACGGTTGGGAAGATGAATCACGTATTTATATTTGTTGATGGGTTTAGATTTTGTTGTTATAAAGATTTGTGTGTTTTATTTTGATTTGTTTTATGAGCTTTTGGTTTTGCCGATTGAAAGTAAAATTAAACAAATAACAAAGAAAGTAAATTGCATAAATCGTCCATAAAGTTTAGTCAAATTGCATGTTTCGTCCCAAACGTTACGAAAGTGCAAAGATCGTCCTTTTGAGGAAACATTTGGTGCAAGTATCGTCCCTATGGAGAAACATTTGGTGAAACCTTTGTTGCAAGTATCGTCCCCGCAGGGACGATACTTGCACCAAAGGTTTCCCCACAGGGACGATCCTTACACTTTGGTAACGTTTTAGACGAAACATGCAATTTGGCCAAACTTAAAGGACGATTTATGCAATTTACTCGAAAAAAGAGGTCAACTTTTCCATTTGTTGTTATAAAGTTAGTGGGTTATGATTGCCTTGCTGCCAATCAGAAGTAAACAAAGAAAAAGGTATTAGATGGATTAGGCTTAAGCCCGGTTTGTGGGTTGGGTCTATTAGGGTTTGATTGATGTAATCTCTTATAAATAGTGTTTAATAATAAAGTTATACCTACGGGTTTATTGTGTTGGTGATTTGTGCTAAGGTCACAAATCCACACAATTTGTGTTGGTGATTTGTGTTAAGGTCACAAATCCACACAACCGTGATTTGTGTTGGTGATTTGTGCTAAGGTCACAAATTCGTCACAATCGTATTATTTTATTGTTTGTTTTAATGTTTTGTTTTGTTTTCTGCTCCAGTCCGAGCTTTCACGATTTCGCCGCTCGAACTGTGGGGGGTATTAGATGGATTAGGCCAAAGCCCAGTTTGTGGGCTGGGTCCATTAGGGTTTGATTGATAGTGTTCAATAATAAAGTTATACCTACGGCGTTTCATTGTCTAACAAAAGGAGGTAATGATGTTGAGATAATGATGGTGTTGGTTGTGGGTTGAAGAAGATGATGATTATGATGAGTTGTTTTTTGAGAGATTAAAAGTGGTTGATTTTGTTGTTGTTGATGATGATGATAATGAACAATTAAAGTTTTAGAAATTCTTTTTTGTTGTTAAATTTAAAAGATGGTTGGTGTTTGTTAGTTTGGTTATAAATATGATAATTGATTAATGGAAGATGAAAATGATAAAGTTTTATTTAAAAAAAATTAAAATTAGAATGGAAAAATCAAAAAATAGAACTGAGGGATATATTCGTCATTTCAGTTCGACCAAGGACCAAAAGTGAAACCAAACCTTCGTCACACAAAAGTTTTTGCAATTTCGAAACTCGACGGACCAAATGTGCAATTTGGCGAAACCAAAAGGACCATTTTTGCAATTCTCTCTTTAAGGTTTAAACCTTTGAAAAAATAGGTTGTTTATATATAATAGAGATAGTAATTTTTTGTGGGCAAAGAATGAAGTGTGAGAATTTTATAAGCCATACCGGAATTAAGATTAACGTTTTTTAGAAAGGAAATGTATTGCTGAGCGGAAACCTCAACCAAAGAACAATAAAAAGACATTCACTGTATAACATGATGATTAAACGTGGTGGAAAAAAAGATACAAAGACTAAATATACAAAATCAAAAACTAAAAAGAAGACAACAACAAAATACATACCATACAAATCGGATATACGTCACTCACCAGCCAAGACCTGCCCGCATCTCAAGACCATAAACACGAACATAAATTTAGATCAACGATGCAGGCCGTTACACCAATCGACCCAACTATACTCGAAATTGTTTAATCTATTCGAAACCCAAAAGAAGGATGTAAGTTGAATCTCGAATACCAAATTAGCAGCCGACATTTGTTTAGCCCGATAAACTTTATTATTTCAAGCTTTCCATATGAGATAAAGCGAAGTCGAGAACATAGCTTGCGAATACAAACGTAATCTAGACGACCCAAGCCTCGTCAAATTTAAGACATATTGGACAGAAGAACCAACAAAAGATTCTATGTTTCACTAAGCAAAAATACTTGACCCAACCAAGGAAACAAACTTGCACCGAACCATACTATGATATACTGTCTCAATAGCTTCCTCACAATGAGGACATAAAGTAGAATGAAGATTCATACCAATATTATCAGGAAGAATCCTAATCGGAATCCGACAACATTTAAGCCTCCACATAAAAACATTTACTTTCCGAGGAACAATCTTTTTTGGGTAAAGGGTTTTCCCGGTAAATTTATTACTCCAAAAAACAATTATGAACAACTTTCTGAGGAACAATCTTTCCGAAAAACAGTCATGCACAACTTCGTTTCTTCTACTTGAGATCACGGGCCGAGAACCTTCTCATCCACCATCTCTTTAAGTCCATTATCTGTAAAACCCCCATCTTTCAACAACCATTGCCACGTATCATTACCATATCGAGTTGGAGTTTAATCCCTCACTAACACTCTGTTCTCAAGAATTTTTTAAAGAGGAAAACAAAGTGATGAAAAGTAAACCAAAAAATGTGAGAAGAAAGCAAGTGATAATAATTTATATAAGTGTGTTCTCAAGGTGACAAAATAGAAAGGAACCGAAAGAAAGAAATTTGACTTTTTTACTATAATGTCCTCTTAATTTTTTCTAACTTGTATGTTACTATTAAAAACTAACAAGGTCTATTTGGTAATTTCAAATGAAAACTAGTGCTTTCTTTCACTTTCATCCCACTTTTGGGATGCAAGTTGTGGGGCTAAAATTATACTAGATCCATTCACTTTCTTTTCCTCCCCTCTAGCTAAAAAATCTCTAGAACACAACTTATTTTAGCTTTCTTTACGTTCCTTTCACTTTCCCTCCTAAATTACACTCGAGAACACTGCGTAAGCTAAAACAATCCTCTAACTCACCCATTGATATCCCTTTAGGATTTCAGACCTAATCGCAGTACCAACTTAATCCGATATGATCCCAACAACCCTTATCTCTAACACATACTTCCTCATTTCTCTCAAAGTTAAAGAATCTAGGAAACCGATCACATAACTTATAATTCCCAATCTATTTATCCAACCAAAACATATACTTTTACCGTTCCACAACATCCTACCAAACAAAAGATGTGAACTCAATCCCTAGCATATCAATTTCCTTACCCACTTTGATAATACTACTCCAAGTGCCTCGAATATTATCCACGCAATCACCCCATCTCGCAAACCACCATCGTCTCTATAAATACTCTTAATAACCTTAACCCAAAGAGAATTCCCTTCAACCTTAAAACACCACCACCATTTACCCAATAAACCCAAACTAGAAGCTTTGAGGCTCCCAATATTTAACCACAATTTGAATTTAGACATAACGTTTTCCCATTTAATCCATGCCACTTTGCGGCTATCCGCACACCCACCCTTACCTATTTTTTTTCTCACTCTCTCAAGTTTTTTAATCATACTAGCCAGGGCACGAAACGTAGAAAAATAGTACAACTGGAGGTTACCAAGGACAGAGCGCACCAAAGTAAGCCGACCCCCAAAGGGCAACGTTCTCTCGCATCAAAGTTAGAGCTAACGTGATGTCACAAAACTTGGATAGAATTTTGTCATGTAGTGTTAACTGTTGTAAAAAGTATGTATATTCTCAAAAAGTACTTGTTTGAAGAAATATTGTGTTTTAAATAACTGCTTAGTACTTTATTCGTATGTAAAGAAAAACTATTTTTTGTTAAACCCTATAAGGTAAAATGAAATTGTATTTTATTTTTCATTTTTTTCTCAATACTTAATACTTATGGTTTAAGAAAAGTTATGCGACCGGTCCTAATCCTATTTAGTTCTAGTTCCGTTGCTATTTGTTAAAGAAAATAATCTAAAGTGGAAACTTGTCCGTCAACAAAATCGGAAATCGCAAACTAAGAAAAATATTGCTTATCTTTCACAAAGTAGTTTTGATGGCTAAGATGGTGGAAATGAAACTATAAATCATTACTAGAGTTACGTATTGTAATAAATCATGACTACTATGATTAACATGAAAGTTAGGCACATGTAAAGATGTACAGTAGTAATTCCTTTTTTTTAATTTTTATAATTTTGTTTATATTATAAAATTGTGAAACTGAAAGCGCGAAATAAAAATTATAAAGTTTAACGAGTCAAAAGTATGAAACTGTCAAAAAATACGGAACATAACCTGATATAAAACTGCATTGTACTGTAAAAGGGGTGTACAAAAGGAATCTTTTGTACATTTTTGGTACTATTCGGTAAGCCAGGGGGTACCAATAGTAGCACCCTATAACTTATATTTTACAGTTAACATATTACAGTACAATGGTTAACTTTTCTTTTACAACTATGAACTATGTTTTGCTACAAGACATAAAGATAACTGGAACATACATGAGTACAAGACAATTAATTGCGTTTGAAACATTCATTGAAAAATACTAACGATATTTCGAAAGGCTCATGATATAAATACCACCCAAAAAAACCATTTGTAACCCCGCCCCCCCTGTTTTTGATTTTTTTTTTGATTTTTAATTTTTTAATTTTTTTAATTTTATATATGTTATAAAAATGTGACACGGAAAAAACGGAACCAAAAAAAAAAAGTTTAACATGTCAAAAGTATGAAACTGTTAAAAAATACGGAACATAACCTGATATAAAACTGCGTTGTACTGTAAAAAGTGAGTTACAAAAAGAATCTTTTGTACATTTTTGGTACTATTTGGTGGGCCATGAGGTATCAATAGTAGCACCCATTTCGCGCTTTCAGTTTCACAGTTTTATAATATAAGCAAAATTATAAAAATTAAAAAAAATTATAAAAAGACGAAAAAAACCCGGAAAAACAAGTGTACAAATGGTGTTCCAGGGGGTACGTATAACACAAGCCTAAAATTAATCGTCATGGCTCTTGTCACATAACAATAGTACCTTAAATTTCAAACATTAATGTCATGTTCGAACTTAGTTGGTTCAATGTAATAAAAAGACAAGTATGATTAATAGATAGAGTTCAATGTAATAAAAAGAGAAGTATGATTAATACATTCTAACACAAGTCAAATGAGATATCAAGTAGAAGTCCTTCCAACAATCTTGACCTTTTGTTAAAAGCCCAAACTTTAATGATGTACTGGTCAAGACAATACATCAAACTAACCTTTATTACTCCATAAAAAGCATGGTCAATATTAGAGATAGGCCTTAAAAAGATAATGTAATTACCACCAAACTTATTATTAATATGGATGTAAATTATTACCAGGTTAGTTTAGTTGTTAAACACTTTAATGTCTTCTTATGTTTTTTGTGTTTTCTTTATTTTTATAATTTTATTTATATAATAAAATTGTAAAAGCGAAAAGTATAGAATAAAAAATATAAAGTTTAACAAGTCAAAAGTATCAAACTGACAAAAAGTATAAAACAAAAACTAAATAAAAAACTGAATTATACTTTAATTAGAAGGTCAAAAGAAATGAAGGATGTAAAAAGTACGAAACATGTAAGACAATATACTAATAAGACAACTCATTCTCAAATGAGATATGATATAAAGACCTAACTAAAAAAATATAAAGTTTAACAAGTTAAAAGTATTATAAAACTGTGAAACGAAAAGTGCGGAATAAAACTGTTAAACGAGATATGATTTTTTTGATTTTTCGTTTTATTTTTATATTTTGTTTATATCATAAAACTGTGAAACGAAAAGTGCGGAAAAAAAATATAAAGTTTAACAAGTTAAAATATTAAACTGAAAAAAAATCCTGAACAATTGCTGATAGAAAACTGTGTTATACTGTAAACAGGAGTAAAAATGGGTAGAAGATTGTGAAAAATACAAAACATTTAGGGTGTGTTTGTTTCATTAAGATGTTTTTGGTTTGAATATAACTACCATATCTTAGTGATAAGAGGTGGTTATAAAGTCTGAATCTGAATGAAATAACGTTGTTTGTTTTTTTATAAATGTCTGAATGGTTTTAATTACCCGTTTTTTAAACTAAATTATTTTCTATATAACAATTTCAGCCTACACAATACACATAATTTGACCCAATTACAAATCTAACATAATAAGCCCATATATTTTTGAAAGAAGTTCGGCCCATGTTATATTTATTCATTTGAACAAGCCCAAGTTTAATAGCAACCCTAATATAAACTTAATACACTAGTATCTCCTAAACATATGCAGTCACCAAATGAAAACACGCAACGAGAAGATTTCTTTCTATGTTACCCCAACCTAAGTAAACCAAGAATATTGTTTTAACAACCCTTATGAATCTTGTTGTAGCTTTCGGATTAAAGGACCATGAACTGGTCTTTCGACTT
>BQNB010027971.1:0-57105 GCA_026074375.1 Tanacetum coccineum
AAATTATATATATATATATATATATATATATATATATATATATATATATATATATATATATATATACACATACATATGAGACAAACAAGTTATATATAAAATATATTTTATCTCAAAAATTATCAATATTTATTGAAATATGTGTCTAAAACTTCTTGGATATATAATTAGGTAGATAAAGAAATAGTTCGGTTGGTAATTAAAATATATGGATTTAGTTGAGCAAATAAACGTTTTACCAATTTGATAATTATATAAATGAATAATAAATAAACGGATAAATTTTTTACAATATAAATGCGTCACAAGTTTTCAATTCGTATAATGATGATAACAATGATATATCAAAATTTCGAAATTAAACGTGTAAATAAATAGAGATAACACAACACAAAGTCTTCCTTGAAAGATAATGATAATAATATCGATCAAAATTTAGCATTTTGGCCATACAATCGGTTCAAATAGTTCAATACATCAGAATCATCAAATACAGCAATACATAAGGTACAAAATAAGTTCAACATAACATAATAAAATGGAATAACATGTCCCATAGTTCTGAAAGAACATGAAAATAGCAGTGCGGGTAAGCTACCTGTCAACAACTAGACTAGAAAAAGAATCAATAAGGTAAGGCCAAAACACTATGCATTCATGCTCTCTGCCCGAGCCTCTTAATGGTCACGCAACATCCACATCATTTGGGCATCCATCCTATTGATAGTGCCCAACATACCGCTCATGGTGTCTGCCTGTAGGTCCAATCGGTATCTAGCGGTATTAGCTGCCTCAGTTAACTCTCGAATCATGTTCTGCTCGAATTGGTTCAGACCAGACGCGAAACCTACTGGGGTTCCTGGCAGAACGTGGGGACTCCTAACCATAGGGGGTCGAGGCTTGTACGAACGTATGGGCTGGCCAGTAGGATCCTGCCAAAAGTACCTTTTACTTGCCCGAGTGGCAGTGACATAGGGGTCCGCAGATGATGGTTCCCCAATATGGTAAGTAGTCAGGGCCGACTGAGAGTAATACGATATAGAGGTCTAAAAAGTAGTCATCAGAGGATCAACAACCTTGATCCGAGCTGTCTGATGATGGTATAGGCCTTGCTGAGTTGGTGGGGGTGCAACGGTAGAAGGTAACGGTGGCGGGGGAGTAGCAGTCATGTGGCTGTTAACCTCGTAATCAGGCTCTTCTTGTTCGGCGGGCTTTGACTCTTCTTTCTCGAAGGGCTCTGACTCTTCCTACTCAGCAGGCTCTGACTCCATGGGCGCAAGAGTAGTGGCAGTATTATTGACGTCTCTTTGAAGGTCAGAATCTCAGTGTTCACTGGGATCTTCACTCGAGTCATAAGCCGGTTGCCCAACTGGGCTATTAGTGCGGTCGTACTCGACAACGATGTAAATAATGCGGGTCGACGTTAAGCGAGACATACTATAACAGTAACCGAAATAAAGCAAGATTGGAACGTAAATAAATCAATCAAAACAAAGCATGAAGTACTCAAACGCAATAGTGGAAATCCTAAAAGTATGCAGTGTACGATGCACATAATTCCTAGTATGCTTTTCAGTGACTAAAGTGGAAACTCGGTTTTTAAACTCGTTTGAAATATAATGACTATTCCCAGCATTGCATGATACTCTCTAAATTAGACATAGTTGATCAAGTTATGTCTAATTGAGGTCTAATGATGCAAACGCTCAGACTAGTCGACTCATTTTATGTTTGGTGTTTTTAGAAAAATCATTTTCGTTATAGTTGGGGTTTTTATTTTGAAAACCGATGTTCTCTATAAACTTAGGCTCTGATTACCAATCTGTCACACCCTGTTAAAGCGGAAACACGAGGTGAGACATATTAATAAGCATCACAAAATATGATAGAATAAACACCATACATTGTTAATACAAATAAACCAGTAAAAAACATTTATTTTTATTTTACGATCTTATTGTGTTTTGTCGATAACAAAACATAAATCGTTACAAGTAATCGTTTAATCATTTATCACTTAAAACTAACCATTTACACATGTATTTTTTCATTTCTTATTTGCATCATTGATGAAATAATCATCCTACCATATCTTAGGAAAATCTACCAAGATTACACATAATCTTTCAAGATTTGGCAATAAAAATTTTTGATGGTGTTTTATATAGCCGGTTCCATCTATTACACTGGCCGGTTCCCAGAATCGGTAGAACCGTTCTACAGGACATGTGTTAGAAGGCCGGTTTCATTAGCCTACACTGGCCGGTTCCCAGAACTGGAGGATCCATGCTATATAACAACTGGTTCCATTGGCTTATAACAGCTGGTTCCATCCTGCAGATGGAACCGGCGAAACCGTGCTACAGTGCAACTTTAGACCTATAAATATCAGGCCATTTCTTATGTTTTACTCACTCATTCTAATTCTAATCTTTTTAACAATCTGATCATTCTCTTCTTTTCTGTTCTAGTTAGTTGCATATATCATTTATAGGTAATTCTCTTTGCAGAAGAAATTACCGAAATAGCATACAAGACAATCAAGCTCAAGCAACCTTGACTCGCATCTCCATCATCTCATCAAGATCACCTTGCTTATTCTTGTACATCATTTGGTAGTTGTTGTAGCATACATTATCCTTGAAAAAAGTGTTATTGCATTGGGTTGATTCTACCTTTGTTAGAATCCGGTATTTAGCTTTGTACCGTTAAAAGGTGTAAGCAACGCTGTGAGGCTTCTCCGCCGATTAAAGGAGATTGGTGACTAGTGTTTACGAACTCTCGAGTAGGTGACTCGGGAAGTGGAGTATGGCAAGGAAGGTGTCCTTGTAACTAAACCACTATAAACGCGTGTGTCTCGGTTTTATCTTGCCTTATTCTCTTTTACATTTACTTGCATTCTATATTTACTTATTGCATTATCCAAACATCAATACCGTCAACTTCACATAAAGTTCAAACTAACTTTTAAAAAGTAAATTAAATCGGTAAAACTATAAACCCCCTCCCCCCTTTATAGTTTTCCATAATTGGCATCAAGAGCTAGGTTACCAAAGTTTTTAAAATATATTGCATTTTAAAGCTTTAAACGATAATGGATTCGGAAAACTATAAAAATGGTCAATCTATGCAACGACCACCTCTCTTTGAGGCTAATTGCTTTATATATTAGAAAAATCATTTTGAAACTTATGTGGAGTCTAAGGATATTGATCTTTGGCATATCATAGTTTATGGTGATTATAAACCCATTATTAAAAATAAAGATACCGAAAAGGATGAAGTCATCCCCTATGAAAAATTTGTAGAAACTCATAAGAAATTGATTTTTAAAAATGATGAGGCTAAAATGGTTTTATACAATGCTTTACCTTAAAAGGAATATGAAAGAATATTCATGTGTAAAATCACTAAAGATGTTTGGAACTCTCTTATTATTACTCATCAATGTAACAAACAAATTAAAGATAATAAGATAGATTTGTTTGTTTAAAAATATGAAGAATTTGTGATTTCTGATATGAAACCATTGATTGCGCATTTGCTAAATTTAATACTATTATTACATCTTTAAAAGAACTTGACGAATCTTTTTCAAGTCGTAATCATGTTAGGAAATTCTTGTTGGCTCTCCCCACTAAATGGCATCCGAAGGTGACGGCAATAGAAGAATCTAAGGACTTATCGACACTACCTTTAGACAAACTCATTGGCAACCTAAAGGTCTATGAGGTAGTGCTCGAAAAGGACTCAGAAGCTTCCAAGGTTAAGAAGAAAAAGTATAAATCTCTTGCTCTAAAAGCAAAGGAAAAGTAGTCAAGTGATGGAAAGAAGGAGTACTCTGTTCAGGAAGTGATGAAGAGTATGCCATGGCCGTAAGAGATTTCAAAAAATTCTTTAGGAGAAGAGGGAAATTCGTTTGTCAACCTCAAGACGACAAGAAGAGTTTTCGGAAAGTCAAGGAAGAGAAGAAGGGAAAAGAGATCGAGATTGCTTCAAGTTTGGTGATCCAAATAACTTTTTAAGTGATTGTCACATACACTCCCTTTAACGACCAAAAGATTTGTTGGAGGGTGTTGGCGTGAAGTGATGAAAAGACGAATCTAAGAGGATGGTATTGTCTCTAGGCGCTGGACAAACAATGAGGTATCTTCGATACTCCTTACTATTAGTAGTTCATCTGTTTAGGATAGCGCAGTCATTAAAAAATGTGTTGTATAAACTAAGTTATGCAAGAAATTAGCCATAGGATATTCAACAAAAACAAACACCTAATGGGCTAAAAATGAGTTTATTGAACAAAGAGCTTTGTGCTCTTAGGAAAAGATTGATCAACTGAAAAGAACAAAGAAGTTTGTGTCGAATGTGGAATTCTTGTTGACCTTCGATCTAAGTAAAACTCGCTATCTTTAGAAACTAGCTAGTTTTGAACGTTGTAGTTACTCTTTATCAAGGAAATGATTGAAAATCCAAAAGATCACTAAAAGATAAACATTAGGCTTGGATTTACAGAGGTATAACCTCTACTTAGCAAAACAAAACGGAAAAATTGAGTCTTGTGACGAAATAAACATCTACTATAGAACCGGGGTGCGTGTTCCTCTTTGCAAGATAACTAGCCAGTTCATTCTTAGGGAACCGGCCCTCTGCTGAGACTTGTTTTTTGACATAAAACTCATAATAAAAAGAACTAGTACAGTACAAATAACTAGGAAACCTTCTTCCTAACAATTAATAATAAATCATTTTAAAACAACACCGGCTTGGAGCTTGGTCAAGGTCTTTGGAGAGTAAAATTCAAACATGGTCCTAAGATGACCCCATAAAAACAAAGAGAATCATATCACTTTATATCCTTAAGACCTGACTGATCCACCAAGTTGGTTGGAACTATTTCAACACATTCAGGAATATCCTTTACAACCACCCATAACTTTGGCCTCTGGGGACTTATCCACCTTTCCCATACCATGAACCAACCAACGACATGTTTAACAACCACGAACCCATTGTGATATTAGGGGACCATAATTGCTGTGAGTTCTTTTGTGATTTTAGGTCACGCTAAAGTAAAACTAGAATCTAATGAATAGGTTCAAAGATAGTAGGATGCTCAAGACACACATGCGCACAACAAGATCTCCTTTTCAAACTATAAGTCCATCAATTGAGGTAAATGTAATGTTTGGTAGTAACACTAATGCAAGGATCATATACAAAGGTATGATTACTTCATTATCTCTCTAACTATCCATGGATGTTAGCAATGTAGAGATACTTAGCTTTAACTTACTTAGCATAGGTCAAATATGCGATAAAAAGTGCAAGGTGCTCTTTAGTGACCGGTAGCAAAATTCTTAAAGATGGCATTACCATAGGAAGAGGAATTAGGAAAAATGGCCTTTACATAATGAAATGGGAAATCACCCAAAGATGGTCTTTGTCTAACCTCAATGGATGATACTTCGACCTTATGGCATCGAAGATTGAATCACGCCAATATTCGATTTATTCAATCGCTATCATCTAAAGAACTTGTTAGAAACCTAACAAAGCTAAAATTTGAAAACCATTTTTGTGACGCCTGTAACATAGGAAAGCAAGTACACGAAAGCCATAAGGCTAAAAACATGGTTTCAACTACAAAATGTCTAGAACTTTTACATATGGACTTGTTTGGTCCGTCGGCCGTTCAAAGTTATGGAGGTAACTTCTACACTTTGGTCATTGTCGATGATTATTCAAGATACACTTGGATTAGATTTTTAAAACATAAAAATGAAGCTTTTGATCATTTTGAAATTTTGAGTAAGAAAATACAAGTTCAAAAGGGTTGTCCCATTGTGTCAATTCGTACAGATCATGGTCGGGAATTTGATAATGAAGTAAAATTTGGAGCTTTTTGTGATGCTAACAGTATCACCCATAACTTTTTGGCTCCACGTACTCCACAATCAAATGGCGTAGTTGAACGTAAAAACCGGACCCTACAAAAAATAAGTCAGACCATGCTTAATGAATAATCTATCCCTCAAAAATTTTGGTGTAATGCCATCGACACTTCCCTATATCTTAAATAGGATCTTAGTTAGACCTTTCCTCGGAAAAACTCCTTATGAGCTTTTCAAAGGCAAAAGGCCTTCATTAGAATATTTCAAAGTGTTTGGTAGTAAATGTTTTATTCTTAATATTAAAGATTATCTTACTAAATTCGACCCTAAATTTTAC
Source organism: Tanacetum coccineum (assembly GCA_026074375.1). NCBI lineage: Eukaryota > Viridiplantae > Streptophyta > Magnoliopsida > Asterales > Asteraceae > Tanacetum > Tanacetum coccineum. The sequence goes on from BQNB010027971.1 coordinate 6,229, forward strand.
CGAAGGTGTCATTTCTTGGCACTATTCTCACTAATAGTAAGGCTTATATAATTCTAAATAAAGAAACCATGAGGATCAAAGAATCTCTAAATGTGAGATTCGACGAAAGTTCACCTCCTAAATCATCACCTTTAGTAGATGATGATATAATCAAAAGCCAAATAATAGAAAATCAAATAAAAGATAATAAAGACAAGGAAAATGGACTATTAAACAAAGAAACTGTTAACATCAAAGAGTCTAAAGATCATCCCATAGAAAAGGTCATAGGAAATCTGAACGAGAGAACTCTAAGATCTCAAGTCCAAAACTCTCATAAAGAAACTTCTCTTGTTTTATGTTTACATAGACTAAAAAACATCAAAGAATCCATTAAAGACGAAAGTTAGACTATGGCTATGTAAGAAGAACTAAACCAATTTGTAACAAACAATGTTTGGAGTCTTGTTCCTCTACCCGATAACCAAACCATAATTGGTACTAAATGGGTCTTTAAAAATAAATTAGATAAAAATGGTGTCGTATCCAGAAACAAATCTAGACTTGTTGCACAAGGATACAACCAATAGGAAAGAATAGATTTTGATCAAGCTTTTTTCAAATGGATGTCAAAAGTGCTTTCTTAAAAAGTTTTATAAACGAAGAAGTCTATGTCTCAACCACCCGGCTTTGTCGATTTCGAAAAACCCAACCATGTATTTAAACTCAAAAAGGCTCTTTATGGTCTTAAACAAGAACCCAAAGCTTGATACGATAGATTCAAGGCCTTTCTCCTTGACCATAAGTACACCATGGGCTTGGTTTATAACACTCTATTTACTAAGAAAAGAGATTCACATATCATCATTGTCAAAATTTATGTGGGCGACATCATTTTCGGATTAACTTATCAAGACCTTTGTGATGATTTTTTCCAAAATCATGCACGACGTTTGAGGATGAGCATGATGGGGTGAATTGATATTTCTTCCTTGGCTTTACAAAATCAAGAATAATAGGAAAGACGGCATCTTTTTTCATCCATAATCACCAAAACATCAAGGAAATGCTCAAGAAATTGGTCTAGAAAGACTCTAAACCAATCAAAAATTCTAGGTCATCCGATAACACAAAACTCTCACCCGGAGAAGACGGGGAATCCATTGACAAACACAATGTAATCGTGGCATGTTTGGTAGCCTTCTCTACCTAATGGTAGTCGGCCGGAATCATGTTTGGGTTGGTCTATAGGCCCCCATTTCAAGAAGATCCCAAACCTCTCATCATGAAGCTGTAAAAAGATTTTTAGATATATTTAGGGATCAACACATTTAGGTTTCGGTATCCCAAAGGAACGGGTGGTAGAAACCATAGTTAACCCTCACCTTGTATTCCGAGTCAGGAGGAGACTATGTCGATCGCAAATGCACAAGCAGTGTGGTGCCATTCATGGGATGGTCACATCGTAGTTCTCCTAAGAAACAAACCGGCCCTAGCCTTCCACCATCACGAAGCCGAATAGGTCTCCACCAGAAAAGCTTGCCAACAAGCTTTGTGGATGAAACAAGCTCTAGTTGACTATGACATAAAATTAGATGATCATTCTCGTCCTTTGTGGACAAATAAATGGTGCCATCGACCTAAGTAAGATCCCATTGGACAGCTTTTGTCATTTTATGATTAACCTAAAATCTATACAAGATATTGTTTTATACATAATAAAACTTGTTTATTAGATTCTTCTAGAACAAAATATTTATTATCACCAATAAGGAAAGATTTTCTAGATTTGGGAAGATTTGGAAATATTTGGAAAGATTGTTTCCACTTATGGTTAATCTTATTTTGTCTTGCGTGATTAATATAACTAGCGTATAATTAATCATATGTTAACTTAAATCATTTGATTAGAAAAGGTTTATGCAAATGATAATATTTTTCTTTGATCATTAACTATGTTTAATAATGTCATATTCATACCTTAAGTGATTTGTCGGCGTCAAGTAAACTTTCGACTAAATAACTCGTTTACGTAAACTTTTACGTAGTATGACATTATATTTGTTATTATCAAAACATAAAGATCGCTAAATATAAATATCGTTTTTGCGCAAATATTTGTATTAACAAATATGTAGTTCCAAGAACATTTAATTGTAGCAACATCAAACCAAGGAGACTTTGGGTTATCTCATAATTATATTTTCTTTCTTTTAAGTCAAGATAATCGCACCTTCATATTGTTTTCATATAAGCACACACTAGAACAAAATGTATTCTGTAGTTCTGCAGAAGCTAGTTCCCTTCATTACTGAAGGATGGTTCCATGCGGCATATGGACCCGGTAGAACAAGCTAAACAGTACATCAACATTAAACCAAAATTTTGAACTTCAAACTCAATCTTTTCCTATCAAATTCAACCTATACCTGTTCATAGGCTTTAGAAGTTAACCTTAGGGAAATATAATCATTAGATCTTTACCAAAATAAGAGATAATGTATTTAATCATCCAAAATTGTAGTTCTAAAAATAGCTACCTTGTCCAAAAAATCCCTTTACCCATCCCTTTCAAGAATTTTTACTAACCATACAATGCCAAAGACAAGCAAAGATAAGAAGTCAGCCAATGAGTTCAAACATACCGCTAGAATAAGTGTCCATACATGTTGTTTTGTCAATCCTCGTCCTATCTCTCCACCCTACCAAAACCTATCCCCTTTGACCAACTATCAAACGGGCCCTCCACCAAGTCCCATCATGTAACCACCACCCATTGTCTCACCGAGGATCTCAACCGAAGAACTCTTAATCACTCCAAAGTTAACTCCATTTTCTTTGACTTCTCTACCACCTGCTACTTCACAACCATCTAAACATTCCTCCCTTTTGTCCATAAACTTGGATCCGGTTGAGCTGATCTTCTCTACTCCTCCTATATCACCTCACCCATTCTTAGATTCTCTTGAGGACTTACCTCCACGAACTACCAATCCACCACTACTGAGACCCTTGTTTGACACAATCGAGCATTTGGCTAACCAACCACCACCTCTTCCCGTCATGAAACCACCTCTTCTACCTTTGCCACAACAACTTCCGCCATTGTGACCCAATAATCCCTTTACTATGCTCACTTACGAAATGTTTTGTGATCATTGTCAACGCACACAAGTCATTGTCAATGATCTCCGTAAAGAAATGAGGTTCATCCTCAATCACATTCTCAAGCGTCTCGACATTCTCGCTCACAAGAATAACTCTGAGTTTACTTTAGTGTAGGAAATGAATAAATCTATCCTTGTTCTTAGTTTTACCCATTTTTGTATTGATCTTAATATCTCAAAAGTGGATGTTTATTTTATTACAAGGATTCAAACACTCGATTAGTTGATTGTGTTGTGGATGTGGTTACTTCTTGCAAAATGTTTTATTACTCTTTGTACTAACCATGCTTGAAGGGTCAAATTTTGACTTTAAGTACAGTCGATGGTTCCCTCGACAATGAAGGTCGGTTCCCTTTCTTTGATGGAACCGTCCGAGCCGGTTCTACAATGGCATATTTTTTCTTCTTGCTTCTAACTTTTGTTTTGTAGGTACTCTTAAAGCAAGAGGGAGCTTACATTAAAATAGCTAGCATATTTGTTTTGTAGAATTACATCTCTTTTGATGATTCCCTCTCTTAAAGAGGTTGCCTCCTTTAAGGGGGAGCATTGCATCTTGATTCTCTCCGAATCAACTCACTTTATGGTATTCGACTTGGTTCAGATCGACTAACGATTATACCATATGTCTTTCTGCATACCCAATCTATTTGTTTCGACAAAAAAGGGGAAAAGGGAAGTAAGAATTCCATGATTTAATACTTCTCGCTTTGAATATTTACTTGCAACAATCTTATGTTTTCTCATCAACAAAAAAAGGGAGATTGTTAATACAAATAAACCAGTAAAAATGTTTACTTTTATCTTACGATCTTCTCATGTTTTGTCGATAACAAAGCATAAATCGTTACAAGTAATCATTCAATCATTTATCACTTAAAACTAACCATTTACACATGTATTTTTTCATTTCTTATTTGCATCATTGATGAAATAATCATCCTATCATATCTTACGGAAATTTACCAAGATTACACATAATCTTTCAAGATTTGGCAATCAAAAAATCAAATTATGTTTTATATAGCCGGTTCCATCTATTACAATGGTCGGTTCTCAGAACCGGTAGAACCGTGCTACGGGACATGTGTTAGAATGCCGGTTCCATTAGCCTACACTGGCTGGTTCGTAGAACCGAAGGATTCATGCTACAGAACAACCGGTTCCATTGGCTTATAACAGCGGGTTCCATCCTGCAGATGGAACCGTGCTACAATGCAGCTTTTAGCCTATAAATACCAGGCCATTTCTCATATTTTACTCACCCATTCTCATTCTAATCTCTCTAACAATCTGATCATTCTCTTCTTTTCAGTTCTAGTTAGTTGCATATATCATTTGTAGGTAATTCTCTTTGTAGAAGAAATTGTGAAATTGCATACGAGATGATCAAGCTAAGTGATGTGAGGGTCGTAAAGGACTTCTACAAGAAGTTATAAAACTCCCTAGGCAGTGTATCATAATTGTTGTTGTAGTAGTTAGTAGGACTCGGGGGTTGTTATCGTTCTCTTGGGGGATTTAGGCTTGGGAAGGCTTGATCACGTCTATTCGATTCTAGGGGTTGAAAGATTATTATTTTTGTGTTTTTATTAGTTTATAGAAAACATGTAAATTCTTATGTTTGTGAGGTTGGTTTGATAAAATAATTACTAAACTAATTATATCTAAATACTAGTGATAACTTTAGATAATCAAATGTATTAAACTAATCTGCACTATTCCTTCATATTGATTCTCCTAGTTCCGTTGCTTTGTCCATTGTGATGGATATGTGTAAGTATTTCCTATGTCATGAACGATTTACACAAACTCGCCGTATATTTTATATTTTGTTAAGGCAAAGCACTAGTTAAGGTGTATGAAGACTATTTACTAGGCCCTAAGAGTATATTAATATTGCTTGCAAATTTATCTGAGAGGGGTCAAGCTTTTAGGGGTAAGGTTGTTTGAAACGTCTTTTTTTATTATTCGATGATATACTTTCTAACACACTACATTTCCTAGAAGTCTATGCCTATTTAATATCTTATGGCTAGTTTTCTAAGCCTAAAGCGCAAATCCATCACAAAAAGCAACAACAAAGGATCTACAACCTTAGTTTCATGCAATCTTAAGTATATACAAAAAAGGGTTTAGCATAGCATGTTAAAGATAAAGCAAGGGCATGAATCAATCAAACAATACATAGACATATTGAATGATTACTGATAAACAATCTTACTTGATTAAAACATAGATTAAAGGTAGTTACAATAGGGTTTTGAGGCCCTAACAATGACTTAAAAGCTTGCTAGAAAGACTAGCGGTTTGTCTCCTTAAAGTTATACAAAGTTACACACTTATATTCTAAAATTGGGTTTGACTTTTATAGATATATAATGCGATGGCGGTCCGCTTTGGAATCCTAACGCCGTCGCCACGTAGATGCTTCTAGATCCTCTTTAAGTCGGCCACGTCCTGACGTCGTCACGAGATTTTTGACGCCGTCACCATTCAGATCACGATGGCGTCGCTTTATGCCTGCGATGCCGTCTCCATGCTCTGTGAACACGATTCTTTAAGAGTTTTGGTGTAGGTCTGTAATCTTGTCCGTTTCTTCTCTAAATGAGCCCAAGTCACGTGTATTTCCTCCAAATGTCATACAAGTGCTAAAAACCTAAAAATAAACGATTAAGCACAAAATCTAGGCATATTTTCATGATTTAAGGGGTTAAATGACTCTGAAATAGTGTATAAAATGACACCTTATCAAATACCTCTACATTTGGGATTTGCTTGTCCTCAAGCAAATTGCTTTTCTTACCTAGGCCAATAGCAATATGAGGGTTCATTAACAATACCTTTAAAGTTATTTTACAACACAACCTTCTAGACCTCATAATTAAAAGCACGCAAAGTATATACTAGCACCTCACATAAGTGTTTAGGATTCTCTCTTTCACTCGGGTGTATAATAAATTATAACAACTATGGGGAAATGGAAAATTAAATCATTATCTGTCATCAGATATAAACTACCATAGTCTCTTGGTAAAGGATCAAACCTCAAAGCTAGGCGCAAGTATTATTATTACTATCAAAGAGGTTTTTAAAGAGTTGTGGGTGAAGGTGTAAATAACATTAATGGAAACGAAAATGGATGGGATACATTTAGGGAGTAACTTTTAGGTGAATTCGAGGTGAAGGGTTAGCTAATTATTTATAAGAATACACGTTAGTTTGGTTGCTAAGCCAAGATTCAGACAAAGATATATAAAATCTGCACAACTCTACATCAATCTCTTTCTTTTTCTTTTCTGTTTTTCTCTTTTTATTAACATAATACATACCTTGGGGATTATAGAAGCACCCCTACACTAGAATTTTTACATACTTTACAAATGAACTCTTCAATGATCCAAATTGAGGTGGATCGACATAACATAGAGATTATTTGACAAACATATAGGGGTATTGACTTAACTTTCTTTCCCATTCCTCCATGAAATAAATACTACCATGAATCCCAATAGTCTAAAAACTGTATTTACAATGATAAGGACTTAGCAACCGTGTACTCAAATAATTAACTTGGGTTAAAACAATAATGTACTAAAAGTGAGTACATGCAAGGTAGGCTAAGGCGATTAGGAGTGGTAACAATTGTTAAGGAGTGACAAAAAATTCAACTACTACATACTTCCAGAAGTCTATTTAGGAATTCCCAAAAATCTCCTTTCGTTCATTCCGTAATACATAAATAGAAGAAACATGAAAAGGATAGGCTCAGAGGGGTATACTAGGGGTATCATGCACTAAAAATGAGTGCATGGCAAGGGTGTAGGATAGTTACATGATCGATGTAATATCATAACAATTAACAGGTTTATAAACATGGTTAATCCATAGTACCTCTTATCTAGAAAAATCTTAATACTACATATGCAGTCTCATGATGCATCACAAAAATAAGTTTTGGAATTTAATATACTATCGGTACACTCATATAATTTAATACCGATACCAATTCTCTAGAAAAGGAAACAAAACCACATATACACATCCGTAATGACGGAATACACACATATGATTGCTCACTCTTTAACTCGAGAAAGCTAAAGGTATAAACTATCTTGGGTATCAAAAATGGATACCCGAATTCCTAAAGATCTAAAAGCGAACCTCACATTTTTAAGGTGGAATTCTGAGGGTTTTTGTTGCTAGTCATATAAATTTTTATCTATGAGACGCTGTTAATACTCGTTTTTCATCGGTATGTGTCATAATTTTTTTAATTTTTGTCAAAATTACCTTTTTTGCTATGTTTCGATATAGTACCTATATTTTTAAGGAACAAAGCAAATGGCAAATGAAAGAATAGTTTCTAAGGCTTATTTCCCTCCTACACTTAAGTTAAACATTGTCCCCAATGTTCTATAGAAGTACCCATAAAAACGAATAAAGGGAAAAGAAAACAAGTAAAAGACACTAGTACTCCCCTAGTTTGCTCAATAATGGAGAAAAAACATGTGATAATTGGTTAAATCATCCTTTAAGAATCATCAAATGAAACTTCCTAAGAACTTTCAAGCTTCTTCTCATCAAATATAACCTGTAATCAAAGACAAAGACAACTACAACAAGCATAAAATCGGCGGGATAGATATATATACAACGAGAATTTAGGGTTTTAACTCTACAAAAGCAGTAAAGATAGGATGAGAGTAATGATGTAATCATAGGTTTATGCTGGAGACGCGACACCATTGGGTTTTAATCCTGACGCCGTCTCCAGGCACTGTGAAGAATTCTTCATCGTTTTTAATGAGAAATTTCCTGCACATATTAATTTTTTTATTATATTTGTAGAAGACATGCATAAAAACCTGGGGGAAAAAATTTAGTTAGTTCAATCATTATGACTCACAATACTGACGCGAATTAATCTAAATGATTTATTTTAAATGTTTGAATTGGTTCTTAAAAACCCCCTACACTTATTTTGTGCTAAATACATTTGATTGTAAAAAGCACGAGTTTAATAAAACAAACAAAGCGTGATTACAAGATGATGAATTCAAACATAAAAGAATAAATGAAAAGAATTAAAACACACGACACTCCTAATATGCAGGAAAAATAAATATTAGGGTGCCTCCCAAGAAGTGTTTTTCTTTATTTAGAGTCTTGTAGCTAGACTCGAAGTCACACATCCTTACGTGACTTCTCCTTCATCATCCATTCCAGTTACATATTCGGGTCCAAGCTCTAGACATTCTTTGTAAAACCCTAATATTTTGCTCATCACGTATTCCACTCCTCTTCTTTTGTCCTCCTCGTTCCTAAGGTAGACTGACTTCGTGTGCTCTTTTTTAAGTCTGACAGCGAGTTATACTATTCTGTCCTATAGGGCATCTTATAGGCAACTTTATCGGTCCCGTTAATGAACCTTACTACACCTTCGGGTGGGTCATGAATCATGTTGGATATCTCAACAAAGGGCCTCCCTAGTACTATTTATGACAACCTAGGGTCAATGATTGAACTAATATCCTCAACAATCATGAAGTCTATGACATAAGTAAAGTTTCCTACGAAAATATGCATCCCCTTAATCCTTCCCGTGAAATTGCTAACTCCTGTATTCGAATTTTCTCTAATCGAGTTTTCTTATCTTGATCCAATTATACATCATCCGGGTCATGATATTAAGAGGGGAGTTAAGATCAATGTAGGCTTTTTCAACATGTACATGTCCAATGTTGCATGGTATTTTAAGGTTTGATGGACATCCCTCTATGATGATAGGGTTTCTAAGAAATAATGAGGGAATCGGGCCACTCATTAGGTGCCTATGATATGCTAGTTCGCTCCTGGTAAGGAATGTGTCAAAATATTCTACTTCTAACCCTTCAATCATCGTACCCCCCTCATCTTTTGTTCTTCTTCGCGAGAGTCATCATTCTTTCTAATTATTTCAATAAACATGATGTCTCCATCGTCCACCTTCGTGCAAACAATTTCAGTGTCGGGTGATTGAGGAACCAAGCCGGATGATTCAACAAATGAATTGAGTTTACGAACCTTTTTTGTGATAAATGAAATCGATGGTTCATGTGGTGAGGGTGGGGTGGTGTCGATGTTTTTCGGGATGCTCCTTTCTTCTTGATCTTCTCTTTTCGAATCGTCATTTTAAGGTTTGATTGGTTGCTTGGGACATATTGTGAGGTTTGTTTGGTTGCGGGTCTTCAGTTGGGTAAGAACGAGCAGACAAAACTAGAGAAGTACTCAGTTTCGGGTTCTTAACCGTGTCGCTAGGTAGTGCGCCCGCTATTCAATCGGTGATGGCCTTCAAGACTATGTCGATTTTGTTGGTCATCTCACTCTGTTGTTGTTTGAAATTGGCTTCAAACTTGGGCAGTCTAGCGTCTTAAGATGCCATGAAGTTGGATACCAATCCTTCAAGATTTGATTGACTGTTAAAGCCTTGAGAATTGTTGTTAAAGGAATAGTTCATGATCAAACCATTAGGTTAGAACAGGTTAGGTGGGTTTGAAAAATTATTTTGGGGATTTTGAGGTTGTCTCCACCTAAGGTTTGGGTGACTTTTCCATGACGGATTATAGGTGTCACCAATATTATTTTGCTCGGTTTGAAAGTATACAACCTTACCTCGCTTTGTCGGTACGTGAGGATGCATATTCAACAAAGGCTTGTTCGGGATCTTCCATGCAATACTAAGTGTCATGGGGGCCACTGTAGATTTCATATGAGGAAGTGACTTTGTTCACTTGAGTAGGTTACGTCGGAGCAAGATGAGTTTCCATCAAGCATTGGACTTGATTTTCGAACTCGATAAGGCGGCGATCGAATGTACTCGGACTTATTTATGGCAAAGAGATTGCCTTAACCTTCTTAGCGAAATCCCTTGGGTCGTTTCAACTTTCGTTGTCATAGAGGGCGAGGTCCTCTAATAATGCCCAGGATTCTTCAGCGTTTCTGTCACGAAGCTTGCCACCGGCCGATTGGTCAATGGTTTATCTTGTGACGGGATTTACATGGGCATAAAAAATTTGTACTTTAAGCCAAAGATCGATGCCATGATGAGGAACTTTTTGGAGTAAGTCCTTGAAACGAGTCCATGCTTCTGAGAGAGATTCTCCTTGATGTTGTTTGAACATAACGATATCATTACGAAGTTTTGCAGTCCTTCTTGGTGGAAAGAATTGAGCAAGGAAACGAGTAGTAAGATCCTCCCATGTGGTGATGGATCATGCTGGAAGACGTTTAAGCTAGTTGTCAGCTTCTTCGCAAAGGGAAAATTAAAATAAACACAGGCGCGTTCTTTCCCTATTTTCACCGTCAAGGTTAAGTAAGTCCACAAGTTTTAAGAAATCCTTGAGGTGTTGGTTTGGATCCTCAGACCAAAGTCTGTGGAATGAGCATACGTTTTGCACCAACCGGATAGTGTCAGATTGTAGAGGCACCACATTGTTCCTATGGGAGCTGATTGGTGTTCTGTAGCCCTCGTGGCTAGGTTTTAAAGTCACTCTCAAGAGTTCAGATTAGGATTGGCAGTTCCCATTGATGGTTGATGAGAATAGATTATGAAAATTAACTAAAAGAAAGTTAGACTACAAGGAAGCTATATGTACTGGGAAATTTAAAAATCTCACTTGAAAGGGTTCTGTAAGTATAGAACTAAGTATTTAACTATGATAGGAAACCTAAACTAGTCCCCACACAACGGTGCCAAAAAATTGATGTGAGGATCGTAAAGAACTTCTATAAGAAGTTTTACGACTCCCTAGGCAGTGTACCTAATCGTTGTAGTAGTAGTATAGGTAAGACTCGGGGGTTGTTATCGTTCTCTAGGGGAATAGGTTAGGAAGGCTTGATCACGGTCTAACAAACTTCTAGGGGTTGAAGGAAGATTATTTTTGTGTTTTATAATTTATAAATAGATGTTAAAAATCATATGTTTGGAGAGGTTGGTTTGTAAAACTAATTACTATAACTAATTATAATCTAAATATGTGATACTTTATGATAAACAAATGTATTTACCTAATAATGCACTACTCTCATTTGCTTCCTCTTAGATCCATTGCTTGTCCACACTTGGATGATATGTGTAAGTATTTCCTAAAGGCAACGCACAAGTAAGGTAGTATGAAGATTATTACAAGGCCTCTAAGAGTATATTAAATGCATGCGAAATATCTTCTTGATTCTCTCTGAATCAATTCTCATTATGGTATTCAACTTGCTTCGAATTGACTCACGGTTATACTATATGTCTTTCATACCCAATCTTTTTGTTTTGACATAAAGGGGGAGAAGGAAAGTAAAAAATCCATGATTTAAATACTTCTCGCTTAAAATTTTAATTGCAACAATCTTATTTTTGTCTTCAACAAAAAGGGGGAAATTGTTAATACAAATGAACTAGTAAAAAATGTTTATTTCTATCTTACGATCTTCTTGTGTTTTGTCGATAACAAAACATAAATCATTACAAGTAATCGTTTAATCATTTATCACTTAAAACTAACCATTTACACATGTATTTTTTTCATTTCTAATTTGCATCATTGATGACATAATCATCCTATCATATCTTAGGAAAATCTATAAAGATTACACGTAATCTTTCAAGATTTGACAATCAGTAATTCGTATTGTTCTTTATATAACAGGTTCCATCTATTACACTAGCCAGTTCCCAGCACCGGTAGAACCATGCTACAGGACATGTGTCAGAAGGCCGGTTCCATTAGCATACATTGGCCGGTTCCCAGAACCGGAGGATCCATGCTACATAACAACCGGTTCCATTGGCTTATAACGGCCAGTTCCATCCTGCAGATAGAACCTGCGGAACCGTGTTACAGTGCAGCTTTAGGCCTATAAATACTAAGCCATTTCTCATGTTTTACTCACCCATTCTCATTCTAATCTCTCTAACAATCTGACTATTCTATTCTTTTCAGTTCTAGTTAGTTGCATTTATCATTTGTAGAAGAAATTGCCGAAATAGCACACGAGATGATCAAGCTCAAGCAACCTTGATTCACATCTCCATCATCTCATCAAGATTACCTTGTTGATTCTTGTACATCATTTAATAGTTGTAGTAGCGTACATCATCCTTGAAAAAAAGTGTGATTGCATTGGGTTGATTCTACCTTTATTAGAATCTGGTATTTAGCTTTGTATCGTTAAAAGGTGTAAGCAACGTTGTGAGGCTTCTCCGCCGATTGAAGTATATTGGTAACTAGTGTTTAGGAACTCTCGAGTAGGTGACTCGGGGAGTGAAGTAGGGTAAGAAAGGCGTCCTTGTAGCCGAACCACTATAAACGCTTGTGTCTCGGTTCTATCTTTCCTTATTCTCTTTTACATTTACTTGCATTCTATATTTACTTATTGCATTATTTAAACATCAATACCATCAACTTCACATAAAGTTCAAACTAACTTTTAAAAAGTAAATTAAATCGATAAAACTATTCAACCCCCCTTCTAGTTTTCCGAATCCATTATAATTTAAAGCTTTAAAATGAAAAATATTTTAAAAACTTTGGTAACCTACTCTTGATGCCAATTTTGAAAATCGATGATATCCTTTCTACACACTAACATTTCCCTAGAAGTCAATTCAATTTATATCTTTGGCTAGTTTTTAAAGCCTAAATCGCCATCCATCAAAACCCAAAAACGCACCAACAAAATTCACACCAACACATAAACAATCAACAAACTAACAACCCACAATTTAAACTCCACCTCATAAAACTCAAACCTCCCTTTCCATTCACCCACAAACCCACAACCACTCCCACAATCCATCAAAATTCCACCCCCCACAACCAATCAAACCCCCACTCAAAACCTTACTAACCCCACTTTAAAATCTTCCCAAACACATCCAACCCCTCATCACTCCCTCCACTTTAAATACACCACACTAACACCCCATAACCCCCCAACCAAAATACACCCCAATTAAAAATAAAAACACTAACACAACCATCTCCTTCTACTCAATTCCACCACCCTCCTACTCACTATCATCAACACTCACCACAAAAATACTTCCCCTACCATCCTCCTACCCATCTCAAAATCCTCCTACACCCAACCTCACCCTCATTCTACTCAAACATCCATATCATCTACACCAATCACATATACCCCCTCAACAAACCTATAAAAATATCTTACATACCACAATACTAAACAACACCCAATTTTCCCCATACCTATACAAACCACCCCATACCACCCCTATCTCCCCCCCCCCCCCCCACACCCCACCCCTCAACCTCCCCCCCCACACTTCCACAAAACATCAAACTTTTAACCCATCCACATCACAATATACTCCCCATCCCCCAACACCCCACCACACCAATTTCAAATCAATACACCCTCCCAAATTCAAAAACCCACCTCCCACTCAAACATCTTTACCAAACCCCAACCCAAACCCTAACAAAACCCCCCCCCCCAACACTCCCACCACCCAACCCATTCCCTCCCCTAAACACCACTTCCCCACCCACCTATAAAAATTAACACAAAAACCCACTTTATACACCACCCAAAACCCCCCACATTTTCCAATTCCCCAACCCACACCAACAACATACCAACTCACACCCCCACCCCACTACAATTACCCTTCAACCTCCGTCATACACCCCCTATATACTGTTTGTCCAGAAGTAAGAACACAACACGTTGATACAATATGTCCCTGCCTGAGATATATCTTATATAAATCCTTGTGTATTGTGTCTTTGATGTCAGCGTTGTAAAGATCGTTGTCAACTCCTGCAAGAGCAGATGTGATCTACTGTGTGTCACCATCAAGTTCAGTTTGTGATCTAATCCCAACAGGCTTGTGCTACTCGTACATTGTAAAGATAGTGTGTACTACAGGTCTCTGTAATCACTTTAGAACGTCCAATAATTCTCTATCACACTATTCTGACAGACTAGTGCAACTATCACGATACTGATAATTAGAGAAATCATCCTCACACTCAATCCACTCACACCACCACAATCCTAGTGATGGTGCGTGCTAATAGAAAGTACCACACTCCCAACATAGTGTACACATCTAAAGAACCTATAATAATAGAAAGTGACCTGTACTAGAACTCATAGAATAGAATTATGTTGCAAAGATCCTCTCTCTAATACTGATACTATCAATCCACGCAGATACCCGAATTTGGTCTATTGATAATCAGTCTCCTAGACCCTTATCCCCACTAAAACATAAACCACCTTAATAGCTATAAACGTCATGTGACAAAAGAATCATGATGTCACTACTCAAAAGTGTGTCGTAGTGTTCTAATCTACTCGTTTAAATTTCTGAGACTACTTATATTGTGTCAATCCCCTCGAGATCACCGCATCATCAACAACCAACAGTATTAAGATAACTCAGAATGCCTTCCTCTCAATCACCACACATACAACATAGTTCATACATCACCAATCCTCAATGAGCCTATATAGTCTATGCTATTAATCACTGCATCTGAGACACTACCCCGTCAAGTATCCTAGGATCATAGTTTCCTTTCAGTGTGTCTTCATAATCCTTTACTCCATCTCTTTAGGATCATCGACTTTCTATAGAGAACAACTACACTCTGATTTAAACCCCCACACCATACACCCTATATACCCATCACTTAATTCACTTCTCAAATTTATACCCCAAATTAAACTCTATGTCCAACACAACACCAACACCATCACCAACCTCCTTACACAAACTTCCAACCCACCCCAACACCTAACTAACCCAACCTAACACCAACCACTCCTAAACCCAATACCCTTCATTCACCTATTTTAAACCACTTTTTACACCATCCCAACACCACTTATCCATTTCCCTTATACTTCACTAAACATGACTAATACCACAACAACCCCCAACCTTAAACCCCAATTTACCACCACACCCACAACACACTCCCCAAAACAACACCACATCATAACATCACCACCCCCACCCACTAAATTCCAAACCAAACCACACATTACCCACCACACCAAACCACCTCAACCCCAAACACACTCCCTTCCCCCCCCCCACACCCCCACTACATCCTTCCACCCCCCCACATCAATCACCCAACAAACCACTCTCCATCACATTACACCCCCACACAATTTACACCACCCATTACCCTACAACCACTCTCACACCCCTCTTCCCCACCCCAAAAACCTATTCCAAACTTTAAAAATAATCACTACCACACACAAAAACACACATCTCCTCATAACCACCCACTAAAAACAACTTAAATATACACAAAAAAACCAAAATACCCCCCCCAACCCAAAAAATCACATAAACTCACAAACTACCCACAAAAAACCTTCCTCCTCCACCTCTCTCCCCATTCCCACATCAATCCATAAACACCTTCAACAAACCAACAACCCCAACCTAACCCCCATATACCCCCAATAACACAATACACTACCCCCCAACCCCCTCACCCTTTCCCCTCCACTATCCCCTACTACCTCCCTCCACTACACCCCACTAAATCCACCCCAACATTATCCCCCACCATATCAACCAATTAACCCACCACCAATACCTCCACCACCCCATCATATACTCCAATAACACTCACCTCCCAAAGAACACATGTGAACAACACCTCCCAAAACCAATATCCAACCTCATCTACTTCCCTCCCCTTCCCCAACACCACTCCTCTCGCAATCGGTCTCTCTATCTACACTAGTGAGTGCTTATGTGTCAACCTGTCTTAGAAACGACAGTCTAACTCTCGAGTCAATGTTCGTGTGTTAAAACTATTTAATGAGTAACACCTTGTCCTCCAATCGTTCGTCTATATCTTAACATTGTGATGTCAGACGTGTCTTGTGTGTGCATGTTGATCAAAGTCTATGTGAGTGGAACCACAACTGTGATAACTATGCTTCATTGTATCAAACGTTCTATGTGACCCCGTCTCTCATCCTCTGTGTTATGTGATTTGAATGTGGTGAATACCAATAGAAGTTATCTCATCTGTGTGTACTCTGACATTTTGTCAGAGACCACCATTTAATCTAACATTGTGTAGCACTATATACATACTGATGTAACAGTAAGAAAAACAGATATAATATATATTGTGTCTGCATCATAACTGGCTCACTCCTCCTTACAGACTATAAATCGTGTCTTGTAAAAATAAGGTCAGTTGTAGAACTGATCCCGTCCCTATGTCATACTACGTGATCCTACCACACAGATCTGCGAGTATATACCCATAGTGTATAGAACTCTGTGACTCACTAGGCTATCTTTTCTCATACTCTGATAACTATACTTGTGTATCATTGTTATCATCCTGAGACATCAGTATAGCCTAATCGGTGAAATCAAAACTTTGATAACATCCAGTAGATGTATCTGATTATAATTTAAACCTGCAAGAAGTAGAGAGAGCAACCTACCTTCAAAGACACTTTCTAAAGAAGAGGATCGATGTGGGATCACTGCTCAAATATTCTACACAGAATCTTCAAATGTCTAACTAAATCAGCTGGAGTGACCAGTCTCTCTGAAGCATCCCCCTGTGTGTCACTCTACTCATCCTGTGTTTAAGATCCTGCTCACTCAGATATGTTTCGTAAAACACGCCGTTATCTAAATGTCTGTGGTGACACTCATGTCATTCCTGTGTCGCTTGTGTGCAACTCCTAGCTACACAGTCCCGCACCTAATACCCAACGTGTGAAAGGTGTCGAGCAACATCCTCATTAAACTTTAAACTTTAAACTTTATAAACTTTAAACTTTAAACTTTAAACTTTAAAAACTTTAAACTTTAACTCGCTTCATTAATAATGTGTGTATTGTGTGTCCCTATAACTCCTAGTCTGTAATACTGATTGTATAATAGACTTGATAAAATTCGGTAACTATTGACAATTGTTGGATGCTAAGTGTACTGTAGTATATTCTCGTAAATCCCTGTGTCTTATAACCCATCCCTTAAAATATATCTCTAGAATAAGTCTCATATAGATCCTGCATGATATCACCATATCATCTTGTTAGAAGACCAATACGAATAGTTTAGATACTAATCCTCTGTATACTATGTTCCATGAAGTCCAAAGACATCACACACACACCACTACACACTCATATAAACGCGATAGAACTATAGATATACCATTACATACTCAATAAAATAATCCACCCCATCCTCCTACCCTAGCATAACCTCAGTTAGACAGTGTGTATAATATGTCAACAAATTGTATGTCGTGTTAGAGATTATGTGAGAAATAGATCATTAGAGAGAGAGCTCTCTGTCCCACTATACTCTTGTAACCTAACTAAAGATAACACACAACTTTCCACTGTATAATAGATGGTAACATCACACTCAACATGCTCATATCCACTGTAGTATTGTGTATACTATACGCAGTAGCGCAAACTACCTCTTCCAAGAACATGTTTGTGTTGTTATACACTCCAGTCTCAGACCAGTATAAGTGTGTCAAAATACAACGCGATTCTCTCTCTCTTCTAATGACGTGTCACCTGAATAAAACCTCTAATGTGAAGAGATGTGTTAAGACAGCGTCGCAGAGAATGTGTATCAGTATAGCTTCAGTGGATCTAACATCCTTTAAAACGTATTAGGACGACTGTCACCTATAGACTATATTACATTTAATCCTATGTAGAGAACATCTGTTATAGAGATTAGTCCGCGCTTAATAATGCGACATAATAATCCTTGATGACTATATATTTAAAAATCTTGTATGTTAAATACGTTCTCACCTCACTATCATAGAATCCAGATTACCAAGACTGTCGCAATATACTCTCAATATTCGATTTTGTAAATATATAGACAGAAATCAGCCTGAGTGTGTATAGACACACACTCTATTAAAAATACACTCTAACTACTTGTAGTGTGATGTTTTTAGATGAGTATGAGAGATAGACTAGAGAAGAGAAGAGAATACTTCTAAAGAATCTAAATTAGAGCTTGTTGTGTGTGTAGACAGTATACAATACCTAATGTGTCAGATATAGCAGTGTTAGACACTTCCGTCCAAAGTACTCAGTGACTCCACTCAGTAGATGTGTGTGTTTCAGTTTGTTCGATAAAACCTTAAATGTCTCAGTTTGAACACACACTTAATCTAAGTAGAAATGTGTGTATATGACAGAAGCGTTTGTATAGACCAAAGATTATGTATACACTGTGCAGACTTATGATCTGATCTCTATCTCGTACCCGCACTACTGTTCTAAACATGTCGGCTCACATAAACTGTAGCTAATATACTACTCTATAGCACACACTCGCCTATACACCTATGGCTTCCATAAGTGACTATCCTGCTATAACAATCATCCCCTACTCCCCCAACAACTCATACTCCCAAAATACTCACCACTGCATACTCACAATGTGGCACGCCAGTAAACTTTAGAATACTTAAATAAAAGATACTCTGACTATGTTGTCGCTCTAGACGTCTAGATACAAAGTATAATCACTTAGAAGACATGAGATAAGTATAAGTCCTCAATCAGAGAAAGATCATTGAGCCTACTCACGTGTGAGACCAACTCACTTCTGCTCAACTCTCACGTCTGAGATGTCACAATACACATCCTGTTAATGGACGTTCTCAATAGTTGTTGTGTGTGAGTATCTACATCGTGTCTCTCATCCCACTCTGTCTGTGAATTCACTGTCTAAAAATCTATCTTGTTGAATCCTTCTCCAACAGATGTGATCACTGATAGATAACTGTGTGTCATACAAACATTGAAGAAGAATCACCCTCATCCTAATCTACTCTTGAACTATTGCCTTTGTCAAGAGACTGTATGTAGAGTATGGAGTGCTTATAGAATTGTTTATATAACTCTTAAGATGATATCCGTCGTCGTGACATACACCAAATGTGATAAGACTTGTTAGAGATATCTGACAAGATAAAGAACTAGACTGTGTGGCTACCAGAAATAGTGAGATCATATGTGATGAAAATCATGAAGAATGCAACTTAAAATGTTCAGGTAGTGTGCAGCCATGAATATATTTGTGTTGATATAAATGTATGTTATAGTTTACCATGTTTAGCCTAATATGGTGTGTGTGTTGTACTGTGTCTGAATGATATCCCGTGTGATACCACTCACTTTCTATCTATCCTCTTGTTTACAGCTCCCAACATATTAAAGTAGAAGTGATGTTAAATCCAATTCCTACCTAAGTACTTTAGAAAACGTGTACTATTACCAGTACTATCATACAGATCACCACACAGACGTCACGATTCACCAATCATACACACCTCCACACAATCATCACGTATATATAATAGATGATCTTCAATACCTACACCAACGTGTAATAATAAATCACAATTGTACTATATCATACATACATTGAACACACATGTATCAACTGTACAAGAGAAATAATCCTGTGTGTCCAATGTCCTCGTGATATGTGTTCGACATACACTGTTGTCCAATATGTCGGCTCATGTGAGATGTACCGTTCGCTTGTTGATTGCTCTAAATACAACTGTACTCACGTGTATCTACAATGATAGTAGTACACATAGTACTTATAAGTGAGCTTCTGGTGTGTATATTCTGTGGTCCCAACTTAACTCACCATAGAGAGAACTATATGTGTGAGTAGGAATGAGTGTGTACACCTACGTCTGATCAAGATATGACTAGATATGTTTTTATAAGATGGTGTCAGAAGAAATTATTATACTTCTCTCTCTCACTACATATCTCCGTGGTTGAGAGTTATATGCTGTGTTGTCTAATATTGTGTTATATGTTGATTAGAGATATTAAGAGACGCTGTTCCTTCACACATACCTCATGACTGAAAAAATACACTGGTGTGTAGAAAAAGATGTGTTAGGTAACCTTAGATCAGTCCCTCAACAGAGCCACATACTCTGTAACAGAACTATGTGGAACGAAGTTATTTGTATAAATACTTCACAGACCAAACTGTCTATAGATGACATAGTAGTCGTGTGTATCACTACATAGATCTATACTTCTGTGAGAGGAATTCACGAGCTGTTGTAACTCTGTTTGTGTAGTACACCCTTTTGATCTAAGAAGATAATTGTACATGTCAGTTACTTGTATTGTGATAATATAACTTAATGAAAGATCTGCTCAGAAACATTCATCTTAATGTCGTTTCATACGTCCTATGCAGAACAAGATTAAATCCAATGCACTAAAACATAAGTTAGTGATCCTGTTTCAAGAGACACTTATCGTACAGTGTGTCAACTGTCGTTCTCTCTGTACTCACTGTCTAACGAGTCTAGTGTAGAACTCTTTATCACTCGCGAACCACTTGGATAAGATCACGTTTGTGTCTCAATCCAACTATATCACATAACTCTCTCTGCACACATAAAACCACCCTGCACTTCAGAATACCAGATGTCTCTCACTTATTCACCTCATCTACCTCACTATAAGACATAAGTATATGAATCTTGCTCACATATGTGCAGTATTCAAATTTGAAGTCTTATGATATATAATGTCCCAGTTATGACCGTACTGTCTGTTTGACTGTGGAAAGACTAAATACTACGTGTTAATCTGATATCCTCATAACTCTACTGTGTGTTACTCTGTTGCAAGATGTCTTATTCCCTATTGAAGATAGTTTAATCGAACCTGTTGATATACTGTCTGTCGTAGATACACATGTTTGTGTCTACATCTATAGCGTATACTACTCACTCAGAGTATAAGATACCTGTTATAAAATCGCGTTATGACCACACGCCCTGTCTGACTCTCTTAGTATTAGTGATATGAGTGTTGGTCTACTCTGAGAGACAATCATTTGCTGAGATCATCGAGTCCTCTGTATCACCTCTACCATGTGAAAACGTAACAAACTAAACTTTAAACTTTAAACTTTAAACTTAAACATGAGCTTATGACAGTCTAGCTGTCACTAGATCATAATAAACAATGTGTCAATCAATCTCCCTTAAAATTTAAACTTTAAACTTTAAACTTCAACTTGTTAATAAGAGACAACTTGACGCTTACTGAAAGTATCATAGACCATCTGTCATTAGTGTGTGTGAGTGATCTCCCTCACCATCACTCGTGCTCTGTCCATAGTCTATACTGCTAGATGTAACCTGTTCATATCCAGTCGTCGCTGATGTGTTGATTCCATCCATCCTGCTATGTCCCTCCTAACTCAACTACTCCGCACAGTGTAGTCTCTATGTGCATACCATTAACAGATCCACAGTGTGTCACTCACACTTGTTTGACCCTACAAATAATACTCTACTCTAAACTAACATCCTGTGTAGTAGTTGAGACTGCACTACCAACAGTCACTCTCTCTACCAGCTCCTCACGCGCAATCTCAGTGACTGACATACCACCTAGTGTGTCACTCGCATCACACATCACTGAAGAAGTACATCTGTGAGAAGTGTCACCCCTATACTCACATGTGTCTCATCGTCTAACGTCATTTTCTTCGTGCCCGTGCATAGACCCACTATTATAAAATACCTCCACATGTGTAATTTATCCTGATCAACCGATCTAGTAATCATCTTGTCATCCCGACTACACGCATACCATAAAATTCTAGATAACACACTAACAGTTGCTCGATAATCTGCTCCATCTTATGTCACTCGCTAATAGTCACACACACCCTCCCCCTGTCTCTTCAAATCTTATACTAGTATCAGAACTCAATCCTTAGTGACACTACACTCCCACATGTCTGTTATAAATAGTATCGATAATCCTCCCTTGTCTCAATGAGTGATAACCGTATTCAGACGCCAAATATTCGTATGCACTATCAACATCCCCCATCTCAAATGTTGCCCCACCCCGTGTCCCCCTACGTGTGCTCCTCATGTGCCATATCCTCCATCAGCCGCACACACATCTAACCATGCGATCACAATGTTCTAAGATTCCCACAACACCAAGAGTGTGAATCACGCGTATAAGATCACCACGCAGAATCTGCATCTCTTCTCCTATGACACAGACTATCCTACACATAACTCACCTCCATAACCCAATAAACCACTATACCACATCACCAAACTACACCCTTCCCACCTCAAAAACCCTTCCCCCCCCTCCAACTCTCTCACTCACACTTATAAAACTCCTTAACCTCAGAGGTACTCATCTCTACTCCACTCAATCATATATTCACTCTGTGAATATCTCATTACCAAGTATATCACATCTGCCTGTTAAACTCTCTGTACCACACGACACAACATACTGCACCTAGCTCTACTCAATATCAATAAGTAATATGTGATAGAATTGAGAAGAATATGTGACTCACAGTCAACAGATTTGTGAGATGCTCAAACACCCCCCTATCTACTCCACTGGTCTCAACATCGGCGTGCTCTCTAAACGCTCCTCACTGTGCCATGTGGTCCCTGTTTCAAGATACATCTCTTAAAAGACCCCACACAACAAATGTCGTAATGTCACACATTCATGTAATCCACCAGACTACTACATATTATCACAGATAGACTTGTAAGAACTCCACTCAGTGACGTATCACCTACCCATCTAGATCCCCTCTATCACAACATGCCTCAAAAATGTGCAATGCATCCTTGTACGTGAAGTATAGAGTGTCATACACACATATCTCTCAACCTGACTCTGCCATCCAGAACAACCATTCACATACACTGTCCATACTACGTGAATGCACCACCCACAAATGTGTGTGTGCAGAAGCGCATTACCACACACCCCAGGAACGAAAACATCACTTCACTCCATCCAATCTCTAATGACCTCAAACTCCACTTTGACACAATCACATATATCCTGTGAGTAGACGAATTGTCACCCAATCTTCTTTTGTACCAAATCCTGTGTGTGTGTAGCACTCTAGAGATACCGCTCCCGTATCTGTTCCACCTCTTGTGCACCCCCTGTAACTCACAATTGTACTCCCCCGCTAACATATCATCTAAATACTCATCGCTGACACTAGTTGATATCTAATGTGCACTAACACTTATCCATATCATCAACCTATACTCTCTACACTCATACTAATACTCGTCTTCTGTCAGAGAGACTGCGCCATAACCCACACTAAATGTGCGCGCCATACCGCGTATCTCATAAAGATGATGTGTTCTAACGTATAATAAATCGCTAAGGATCGTGAGACTATGATCAGATATAAGAAGACTTCCCCTCCACATCTTGTGATGTTACACTCTCTGACCAGAAAGTAAAGCACCCCACATATCTCAATTTGAACACTGATCTAGAAATCATCTCTATGTACTATACCACCCTGTTGCCCTCTCCTATCCCACTCACACCTGACTCGTCACACCATAGAACATAGTGTGTGTGTGACTAACCCTACCTCATCGTGAGTACTCCATCCCCAAATCATACATGTCTGTACCAATCTACACCTCTTCTTCTCGGACAGTATGAGAATAGACTCTTCTACACGATCTGTGTAGTACCACCTCACTACATACTCCTCATTGTCCTATTAATTGTCTCCACTTTAGTGTCATCACTCTGATTAGACTCTCACAAAAAGCATGAAAATGTTACAGAGAGATTCGTATCTCTCCCAACAAGATACAATCAACTTCTACAATCACATGTGTACTACAACCCTTAATGTGTTGACACAACAGATTGTCATGTCACTCTCAAGATCTAGTCACAATACATGCTCCTATATGCCTCTACATCATCTCTCTACACATCACATGTCCCATATATAATCAGAAATTGAAAAAGATAGTTGTGTTGTGTGTGCACTCTACTCTCACTCACCAAATATATGTACAAGAAGTATAGAGATCTCTGTTCCCTGTAAGACACCACACCACTTGCGTCTCCATCATCTCTCCAGACTGACAAGTATAAATCTGTTGTGTGTAAGGAGAATTGCTGTGCAACACGAACTCTGATGTGTCGTCTAGTTGTCCTACTACACTGACTTCTGTGTGTATCCTGACAAAGTGTGTCTCACTCCAACTACTCCCTGAGAAGATGTGAAAATCAGACCGTCCTCCTACTATTACAGTACGTGATACAACGTCTGTATATACAACGCTCACCGCTCGCTCGCTGCAACATGCCTCCAGACCTACACACCAAACCAGTGCCACCCTCTCCACTCTCGTGTGCCTACTCTCAATCATAGTGTGATACCCAGATCCCCTCGTTTCCTATATTGTATATAGTACTCTCCTTTTCCATCTCTTCAATTCTCCATCACACACTGTGTGACTATCAATCATCTCTCTACTTCACTAGAAATCTTGAGATCTGTGAGCTACCAATATAGAACACTAAGAACACACATAGAATACGATCTCCACTAGAAAAGTACCCTACTCAGTATCCGATCTATTGCTCATCCGCAGAAATAACGCTGTGTGTACATCCTCCGTACTCTCTGTGACGTGTCTCATCACAATAAATCAGGTCATCTACCCTCTCGCATATAGTCTAGAAATACTATGTATCATCTAATGAAATATACTAATGTAGTTGTCCTCTCATCCAAAGACTGCACCTAAAACTATGACACTATGTGAGTGTACACTCTTGTATCCCATGTGATCCCCAGCATACTCCGCATTACAAAGTCATATACATAATCCACTAGACTCACTGTACCTCCCATGTGTGGAACTCAACCAAACACACCAACAATACCCCAATAATATACAATACACATCCAAAATAATAATACTAATCAACCCACCACTAAATCCCCCTTCCCTAACATATAAATCCAAATTGTAGTCGTACCAACTCCTATTCCATATGAGCAGTGACACTCTCTGTTACGTCTTTATGACTCTTCATATAGTATAGATCTACGTGTAAGTATCACCACTGTATTAACTGTCACCTATATACACTCTAGTCCGATCATACGTCATGATAGATCCTCTCTGCATCAATGAGTGACCATATTTGTATGAGCAGAGAAGTGTCGCCACTCAGATCATACCATGACGTCTGTGTGTAATAGCATGAGAGGTTGTGAGCTGAGTGAGTCCTTCTTTGCATATACTGTTTGACCTTATAAATATCTGCATTGCCAGCGTAATCACCTATACTGTTGTACACTGTCAAGAGAGTCACGTACCTCCTGAGTAAAAGTGATCCACACTTCCAGGTGTCTAAACATAAATACCGCTCGCATTACACCACTAAAACAAATCACAGTACCTCAGTCCCTCTCCCAACCAGATTATACCGTACCAAAAAGCATTAGAGTCATCTCTATACACGAATACACCCCAGTGTGTATAACATAATTGAAGTACACTCTGTAGTGTACTGTGAACATAATAGAATGTCTCAATCGCCACTTGCCGCACACGCTCGACTCCCTCAGACTAGCAACTTATCGCGATAACAATTTCAACAAATAGCTGTATTTAGATCATGCAATCTCTACCACGGAGACTAGAAACATCTCCTACCTAAAGTGTACATATAGAGCGTAATCAAGACAAATAGCAATATAACATGTGTATATATCCTCAATTGCATACGCTTGTGAATCCCATTCATAGTGATGTAGCGCTCATGAGTACTGCGCTTAACATGTGTGAATGTAATTTGTTTGTATGTTGATAGTTGTCACATAGTCCAACCCTTCATACTTATTGTTTTAATATTCATCCTCTCTTAGACATAATATCAGTGTCCACTCCGTTAACAATCAAAAGATACTCTCCTATTACTGCGAATTGTAACCTCCGTACTTTTTGATACTACCTGACTCGCATCTAACAGTTGTACACTAACTATCCCACACAACACATCAATACAGACCCTTCCCAATCAAATCATATACTCCTCGAATACAGAGATCAATAATGTTAACACCTATGTCCGAGAATATAGTGAAATAGCAATAGACGTCCCATATATATATACTCAAATTAATATTCTAATCGCATTACACTCCTGCTGCATTCACTGCAATCAAACCATTATTACAATCATATCTCTAACTGCCACTAACCCCCACACCCCTAAATACACAACACATGTTGCTTTTCCATCTAAGCCACATCACTCACTAATGTTAGTGATCACTATCCTCATATCTCAAGACCATGTGACCGACTACTAGACCCGTGCGATGTATGCACATTCGCACCTCGCATATCTACACATGATACTCGCCAATGAAACTCTTTACTATCTCAAGAGTAGTAATCACAAACCAACAACCCAGTGTCAGAGTATACACCCACAAAACCACTCTCACTACATACAGACTAGCAGTTCAAACATATAAAACATGTGTATGATCACTACTACAAGATAATTCAATCTCACTCCTGTGTGATACAGACATCAAACCTACACTCGCTCAATACCACTAGAAAGTCTCTAGAGTCAATCACTATTCTCTTGGAGAGTATGATAAGTGATTATGATACTACGTATCTTGATTGAAACAAGTATATGTCCTAGTGTGTAGTATATGCATCTATGAGCGCATCACCTATGACAACAATGAAGTGTATAAACCTCAGAATAATCAGAATTAGTATAGTAACTTTGTAGATATTCACAGAAGAATGATGTTGAGATATGGACTACAGTCAGTTGAAGTTGGAAGAAAAAGGTGATCCTCTGGAGTAATACGAAGTGAATATCTGTAGACGCTAAGTGAGTCACTAGTGTAGATATGAGATTAAGAATGAAGAATGCAGAGAATATCGTTGCGCTGCGTGTGTGTTGTATTCGTAGAATCACTATTGTGAGATTGTTATCAACCTGTGTTTTTTGCATGCACTTTGGTGAATGGAAAGATAGAACCGAGACACAAGCTTTTATAGTGGTTCGGCTACAAAGACACCTTCCTTGCCCTACCCCACTCCCCGAGTCACCTACTCGAGAGTTCGTAAACACTAGTCACCAATCTCCTTCAATCAGCGGAGAAGCCTCGAAATTTTGCTTACACCTTTTAACGGTACAAAGCTATATACCAGATTCTAACAAAGGTAGAATCAACCCAATGCAATCACACTTTTTTTTCAAGGATGATGTATGCTACTACAACTACTAAATGATGTACAAGAATCAACAAGGTGACAATAATGAGATAATGGAGATGCGAATCAAGGTTTCTTGATGATGAGGTGTTATTTTATACACTATTTCGGGGTCATTTAACCACTTAAATAATGCAAATATGCCCAGATTATGTGCTTAATCATTTATTTTTAGGTTTTTAGCACTTGATTGGCATTTAGAGGAAATACACGTGACTTGGGCTCATTTGGAGAAGAAATGGACAAGATTACGGACCCACACCAAAACTCTTGAAGAATCGTGTTTACAGAGCGTGGAGACGGCATCGCAGGCATAAAGCGACGCCGTCATGATCTGAATGGTGACGGCGTCAGAAATCTCGCGACGGTGTCAGGATGTGTCCGACTTATAGAGGATCTAGAAGCATCTACGTGGCGACGGCGTCAAGATTCCAAAGCGATGCCGTCGCATCGATATCTCTATAAATACAAAACCAATTTTAAGGTTTTAAGTGTGTAACTTTGTATAACTTTTAGGAGACGAACCCTAGTCTTTCTAGCAGTTTTTAAGGTCGTTTTTAGGGCCTCAAAACCCTATTGTAACTACCTTTAATCCATGTTTTAATCAAGTAAGATTGTTTATCAGTAATCATTCTATATGTCTATGTGTTGTTTGATTGATTCATGCCCTTGCTTTATCTTTAACATGCTAGGCTAAACCCTCTTTTGTATTTACTTATGATTGCATGAAACTTAGGTTGTAGATCCTTTTGATGTTGCTTCTTGTTGATGGATGTGTGCGCTAGGCTCTAGAAAACTAGCTATAAGATATTAAATTGGCATAGACGTCTAGGGAAACGCGAGTGTGTAGAAAGGATACCATCAGTAATAGTCTTCATACTACCTTACCCCTAATATGGTTGATCCCTCTTAAGATATTTCGCATGCATTTAATATACTCTTAGAGGCCTTGTAATAATCTTCATACTACCTTACTTGTGCATTGCCTTTAGGAAATACTTACACATATCATCACAAGTGTGACAAAGCAATGGATCTAAGAGAAGCAATATGAGGAGTAGTGCATGATTAGGTAAATACATTTGTTTATCATAAAGTTATCACCATTAGTTTAGATTATAATTAGTTTAGTAATTAGTTTATCAAACCAACCTCTCAAACATATGATTTTACATGCTTTTTATAAATTATAAAACACAAAAATAATCTTCTTTCAACCCCTAGAAGTTTGTTAGACCGTGATCAAGCCTTCCTAACCTATTCCCCTAGAGAACGATAACAACCCCCGAGTCTTACCTATACTACTACTACAACGATTAGGTACACTGCCTAGGGAGTCGTAAAACTTCTTATAGAAGTTCTTTACGATCCTCACATCAATTTTTTGGCACCGTTGTGTGGGGAATAGTTAGGTTTCTATCATAGTTTAACTTAGTTCTACTTACTTGAATCCTTTCAAGTGAGATTTTAATTCCAGTACATTAGCTTCCTTGTAGTCTATCTTTTCTTTGTGTTAATTGTTTCATAATCTATTCTCATCAACCACCATGGGAGACGCAAATCCTATCTGTACTCTTGGAGATTACTTCAAACATAGCCACGAGGGCTATAGGAACACCATTCAGCTCCCCGTAGGGAACAATGTGGTACCTCTTCGATCCGACACCATCCGGTTGGTGCAAAACGGATGCTCATTCCACAGACTTTGGTCTGAGGATCCAAACCAACACCTCAAGGATTTCTTAAAACTTGTGGACTCACTTAACCTTGACGGTGAAAATAGGGAAAGAATGCGCCTGCGTTTATTTCAATTTTCCCTTCGCGATCAAATTGGCAACTAGCTTGAACGTCTTCCAGCATGATCCATCACCACATGGGAGGATCTTACTATTCGTTTCCTTGCTCAATTCTTTCCACCAAGAAGGACTGCAAAACTTTGCAATGATATCGTTATGTTCAAACAACATCAAGGAGAATCTCTCTCAGAAGCATGGACTCGTTTCAAGGACTTACTCTAAAAAGTCCCTCATCATGGCATCGATCTTTGGCTTAAAGTACAAATTTTTTATGACCATGTAAATCCTGTCACAAGATAACCATTGACCAATCGGCCGGTGGCAAGCTTCGTGACAGAAACGCCAAAGAATCCTGTGCATTATTAGAGGACCTTGCCCTTTGTGATAACGAAAGTTGGAACGACCCAAGGGATTTCGCTAAGCAGGTTAAGGCAATCTCTTTGCCACAAGATGTCCCGAGTACATTCGACCGCGGCCTTATCGTGTTCGAAAATCAAGTCCAACGCTTGATGGAAACTCATCTTGCTCCGACGTAACCTACTCAAGTGAACAAAGTCACTTCCTCATGTGAAATCTATAGTGCCCCCCATGACACTTAGTATTGCATGGAAGATCCCTAACAAGCCTTCGTTGAATATGCATCCTCGCGTACCGACGAAGCCGAAGGTAAGTGGTATACTTTTAAACCCGAGCAAAATAATCTTGGTGACACCTACAATCCGTCATGGAAAAGTCACCCAAACCTTAGGTGGAGACAACCTTAAAATCCCTAAAATAATTTTTCAAACCCACCTAACCGGTTCTAACCTAATGGTTCGATCATGAACTGTTCCTTCAACAACAATTCTCAAGGCTTTAACAGTCAATCAAATCTTGAAGGATTGGTATCCAACTTCATGGCATCTTAAGACGCTAGACTGTCCAAGTTTGAAGCCGATTTCAAACAACAACAGAGTGAGATGACCAACAAAATCGACATAGTGTTGAAGGCCATCACCGATTCAATAGCGGGCGCACTACCTAGCGACACGGTTAAGAACCCAAAACTGAGTACTTCTCTAGTTTTGTCTGCTCGTTCTTACCCAACTGAAGACCCGCAACCAAACAAACCTTACAATATGTCCCAAGCAACCAAACAAACCTTAAAATGACGATTCGGAAAGAGAAGATCAAAAAGAAAGGAGCATCTCGGAAAACATCAACACCACCCCACCCTCACCACATGAACCATCGATTTCATTTATCACAGAAAAGGTTTGTAAACTCAATTCGTTCATTGAATTGTCCGGCTTGGTTCCTCAATCACCCGAAACTGAAATTGTTTGCACGAAGGTGGATGATGGAGACATCATGTTTATTGAAATAATTAGAAAGAATGATGACTCTCGCGAAGAAGGACCAAAAGATGAGGGGAGTACGATGATTGAAGGGTTAGAAGTAGAATATTTTGACAAATTCCTTACCAAGAGCGAACTAGCATATCATAGGTACCTAATGAGTAGCCCAATTCCCTTATTATTTCTTAGAAACCCTATCATCACAGAGGGATGTCCATCAAACCTTAAAATACCATGCAACATTGGACATGTGCATGTTGAAAAAGCCTACATTGATCTTAACTCCCCTCTAAATATCATGACACGAATGATGTATAATTAGATCAAAAGAAGAAAACTCGACCCTAGAGAAAATTCGGATACATGAGTTAGCAATTTCACGGGAAGGATTAAGGGGATGCATATTTTCGTAAGAAACTTTACTTATGTCATAGACTTCATGATTTTTGAGGATATTAGTTCAATCATTGACCCTAGGTTGTCACAAGTAGTACTAGGGAGGCCCTTTGTTGAGATATCCAACATGATTCATGACCCACCCAAAGGTGTAGTAAGGTTCACTAACGGGAACGATAAAGTTGCCTATAAGATGCCCTATAGGATAGAACAGTATAACTCGCTTTTGGACTTAAAAAAGAGCATACGAAGTCAGTCTACCTTAGGAACGATGAGGACAAGAGAAGAGGAGTGGAATACGTGATGAGCAAAATATTAGGGTTTTAAAAAGAATGTCTAGAGCTTGGACCCGAATATGTAACTGGAATGGACGATGAAGGAGAAGTCACGTAAGGATGTGTGACTTCGAGTCTAGCTACAAGACTCATAAATAAAGAAAAACACTTCTTGGGAGGCACCCTAATATTTATTTTTCCTGCATATTAGGAGTGTCGTGTGTTTTAATTCTTTTCATTTATTCTTTTATGTTTGAATTCATCATCTTGTAATCACGCTTTGTTTGTTTTTAACTTCGTCTTATTTACAATCAAAGGTATTTTGCAACAAAATAAGTGTAGGGGGTTTTTAAGAACCAATTCAAACATTTAAAATAAATCATTTAGATTAATTCGCGTCAGTTTTGAGTCATATGATTGAACTAATTAATTCCAGGTTTTTATGCAGTGTCTTCTACAAATATAACTAATAAAATTATGTGCAGGAAATTTCTCATTAAAAACGAAGAAGAATTCTTCACAGTGCCTGGAGACGGCGTCAGGATTAAAACCCAATGGTGTCGCGTCTCCAGCATAAACCTATGATTACATCATTACTCTCATCCTATCTTTACTGCTTTTGTAGAGTTAAAACCCTAAATTCTCGTTGTATATATATCTATCTCGCCGATTTTATGCTTGTTGTAGTTGTCTTTGTCTTTGATTACAGGTTATATTTGATGAGAAGAAGCTTGGAAGTTCTTAGGAAGTTTCATTGGATGATTCTTGGAGGACGATTTAACCAGTTATCACATGTTTCTTCTCCATTATTGAGCAAACCAGGGGAGTACTAGTTTCTTTTACTTGTTTTCTTTTCCCTTTATTCGTTTTTACGGGTACTTCTATAGAACATTGGGGACAATGTTCAACTTAAGTGTATGAGGGAAATAAGCCTTAGAAACTATTCTTTCATTTGCCATTTGCTTTGTTCCTTAAAAATATGAGTACTATATCGAAACATAGCAAAAAAAGGTAATTTTGACCAAAATTAAAAAAAATTATGACACATACCGACGAAAAACGAGTATCAACAGCGTCTCATAGATAAAAATTTATATGACTAGCAACAAAAACCCTCAGAATTCCACCCTAAAAATGCGAGGTTCGCCTTTAGATCTTTAGGAATTCGGGTATCCATTTTTGATACCCAAGATAGTTTATACCTTTAGCTTTCTCGAGTTAAAGAGTGAGCAATCATATGTGTGTATTCCATCGTTACGGATGTGTATATGTGGTTTTGTTGCCTTTTCTAGAGAATTGATATCGGTATTAAATTATATGAGTGTACCGATAGTATATTAAATTCCAAAACTTGTTTTTGTGATGCATCATGAGATTGCATAGTGAGTATTAGGATTTTCTAGATAAGAGGTACTAGGATTAACCCATGTTTTAAACCTGTAATTGTTATGATGATTACATCGATCATGTAACTATCCTACACCCTTGCCATGCACTCATTTTTAGTGCATGATACCCCTAGTATACCCCTCTGAGCCTATCCTTTTCATGTTTCTTCTATTTATGTATTACGGAATGAACGAAAGGAGATTTTTGGGAATTCCTAAATAGACTTCTGGAAGTATGTAGTAGTTGAATTTTGTCACTCTTAAACCAATTGTTACACCCAAATCGCCTTAGCCTACCTTGTATGTACTCACTTTTAGTACATTATTGTTTTAACCCAAGTTAATTATTTGAGTACACGGTTGCTAAGTCCTTATCATTGTAAATACAGTTTTTAGACTATTGGGATTCATGGTAGTATTTATTTCATGGAAGAATGGGAAAGAAAGTTAAGTTAATACCCCTATATGTTTGTCAAATAATCTCTATCTTATGTCGATCCACCTCAATTTGGATCATTGAAGAGTTCATTTGTAAAGTATGTAAAAATTCTAGTGTAGGGGTGCATCTATAAGCCCCAAGTTATGTATTATGTTAATAAAAAAGAGAAAAACAGAAAAGAAAAAGAAAGAGATTGATGTAGAGTTGTGTAGATTTTATATATCTTTGTCTGAATCTTGGCTTAGCAACCAAACTAACGTGTATTCTTATAAATAATTAGCTAACCCTTCACCTCGAATTCACCTAAAAGTCACTCCCTAAATGTATCCCATCCATTTTCGTTTCCATTAATGTTATCTTACACCTACACCCCACAACCCTTTAAAAGACCTCTTTGATATTAATAGATAATACTTGCGCCTAGCGGTGGAGGTTTGATCCTTTACCAAGACTATGGTAGTTTATATGCTATGACAGGTAATGAGTGTTAATTTTCTATTTCCCTATAGTTGTTATAATTTATTATACACCCGAGTGAAAGAGAGAATCCCAAACACTTATATGAGGTGCTAGTATATACTTTGCGTGCTTTTAATTACGAGGTCTAGAAGGTTGTGTTGTAAAATAACTTTAAAAGGTAGGTTAAATGACCCTCATATTGCTATTGTCTTGGTAGAAAAGCCAATTTGCTTGAGGACAAGCAAATCCCAAATGTAAGGGTATTTGATAAGGTGTTATTTTATACACTATTTTAGGGTCATTTAACCCCTTAAATCATGAAAATATGCCCAGATTATGTGCTTAATCGTTTGTTTTCAGGTTTTTAGCACTTGGATGGCATTAGGAGGAAATACATGTGACTTGGGCTCATTTAGAGAAGAAATAGACAAGATTACGGACTTACACCAAAACTCTTGAAGTATCGTGTTCACAAAGCATGGAGACAGTGTCGCAGGCATAAAGCAACGCCATCGTGATCTGAATGGTGACGGCGTCAGAAATCTCGTGACGGTGTCAGGACGTGGCCGACTTAAAGAGGATCTAGAAGCATCTACGTGGCGACGGCGTTAGGATTCCAAAGCGACGCCGTCGCATCAATATCTCTATAAATACAAAACCAATTTTAGAATTTTAAGTGTGTAACTTTGTATAACTTTTAGGAGACAAACCCTAGTCTTTCTAGCAGCTTTTAAGGTCATTGTTAGGGCCTCAAAACCCTATTGTAACTACCTTTAATCTATGTTTTAATCAAGTAAGATTGTTTATCAGTAATCATTCAATATGTCTATGTATTGTTTGATTGATTCATGCCCTTGCTTTATCTTTAACATGCTATGCTAAACCCTCTTTTGTATTTACTTATGATTGCATGAAACTTAGGTTGTAGATCCTTTTGTTGTTGCTTTTTGTTGATGGATGTGCGCTTTAGGCTTTAGAAAACTAGCCATAAGATATTAAATTGGCATAGACTTCTAGGGAAATGTTAGTGTGTAGAAAGGATATCATCGATAATAGTCTTCATACTACCTTACCCCTAATATGCTTGACCCCTCTCAAGATATTTTGCATGCATTTAATATACTCTTAGGGGCCTTGTAATAGTCTTCATACTACCTTACTTGTGCGTTGCCTTAACAAAATATTAAATAGACGGCGAGTTTGTGTAATCCGTTCATGACCTAGGAAATACTTACACATATCATCACAAGTGTGACAAAGCAACGGATCTAGGAGAATCAATATGAGGATTAGTGCATGATTAGGTTAATACATTTGTTTATCATAAAGTTATCACTAGTAGTTTAGATTATAATTAGTTTAGTAATTAGTTTATCAAACCAACCTCTCAAACATATGATTTTACCTGTTTTCTATAAAATATAAAAACACAAAAATAATATTCTTTCAACCCCTAGAATTCTGTTAGACCGTGATCAAGCCTTCCCAACCTATTCCCCTAGAGAACGATAACAACCCCCGAGTCTTACCTATACTACTACTACAACGATTAGGTACACTGCCTAGGGAGTTGTAAAACTTATTGTAGAAGTCCTTTACGACCCTCACATCACTTAAGCTTGATTATCTCGTATGCTATTTCAAAAATTTCTTCTACAAAGAGAATTACCTACAAATGATATATGCAACTAACTAGAACTGAAAAGAAGAGAATGATCATATTGTTAGAGAGATTAGAATGAGAATGGGTGAGTAAAATATGAGAAATGGCCTGGTATTTATAGGCTAAAAGCTGCATTGTAGCACGGTTCCATCTGCAGGATGGAACCCGCTGTTATAAGCCAATGGAACCGGTTGTTCTGTAGCATGAATCCTTCGGTTCTACGAACCAGCCAGTGTAGGCTAATGGAACCGGCATTCTAACACATGTCCTGTAGCACGGTTCTACCGGTTCTGAGAACCGGCTATTGTAATAGATGGAACCGGCTATATAAAACATAATCCAAATTTTTGATTGCCAAATCTTGAAAGATGATGTGTAATCTTGGTAAATTTCCGTAAGATATGATAGGATGATTATTTCATCAATGATGCAAATAAGAAATGAAAAAATACATGTGTAAATGGTTAGTTTTAAGTGATAAATGATTGAATGATTACTTGTAACGATTTATGCTTTGTTATCGACAAAACACGAGAAGATCGTAAGATAGAAATAAACGTTTTTACTGGTTTATTTGTATTAACAATCTCCCCTTTTTTGTTGATGAGAAAACATAAGATTGTTGCAAGTAAATATTCAAAGCGAGAAGTATTAAATCATGGACTTTTTACTTCCCTTTTCCCCTTTTTGTCGAAACAAATAGATTGGGTATGCAAGGCATATGGTATAATCGTGAGTCGATCCGAAGCAAGTCGAATACCATAATGAGAGTTGATTCAGAGAGAATCAAGATGCAATGCCCCGTTGATGGAGGCATCCTCTTTAAGAGATGGGATCATCAAAAGAGATGTAAGTAATGCTACAAAACAAATATGTTAGTTATGTTAATGTAAGCTCCCCCTTCCTTTAAGTGTACCTACAAAACAAAAAATAGAAGCAAGAAGCAAAAATCTGCTATTGTAGAACTGACTCGGACAGTTCCATCAAAGAAAAGGAACCGGCCTTCATTGTTGAGGGAACCGTCAACTATACCTAAAGTCAAAATTGGACCCTTCAAATTGGTTTAGTTAAAAGAGTAATCTAAAACATTTTGCACGAAGTATACCAAACCACAACACATAATCTAATAGAGATTTGGATTCCTTGTAATAAAATAAACAACCATTTTTGAGATATTAAGATCAATACAAAAATGGGTAAAACTAAGAACAAGGATAGATTTATTCATTTCCTACATTAAACTAATCTAAGAGTTATTCTTATGAGCTAGAACATCAAGACGCTCGAGAATGTGATTGAGGATGAACCTCATCTCTTCATGGAGATCGTTGATAATGACTTGCATGCGTTGACAATGATCACAAAACATTTTGTGAGTGAGCGTGGGAAAGGGATTATTAGGTCCCAATGCAGAAGTTGTGGTGGCAATAGTGGAAGAGGTGGTTCCATGTCGGGAAGAGGTGGTGGTTGGTTAGCCAAATGCTCGATTGTGTTAAACGAGGGTGTTGGTGGTGGTGGATTGGTGGTTCGTGGTGGTAAGTCCTCAAGAAAATCAAAGAATGGGTGAGGTGATGTGGGAGGATTAGAGAAGATTAGCTCAATCGGATCCAATTTTATGGCCAACAGGGATGAATAGTTGGATGGTTGTGATGGAGAAGTCATAGGAAGTGGAGTTGAATTAGGAGTGATCAAGAGTTCTTCGGATGAGATCCCCAGTGAGACAATGGGTGAAAGGGGGTGGTGACATGATGGGACTTGGTAGGGGGCCCATTTGATAGTCGGTAGGAGGGGATAGGTTTTGGTAGGGTGGAGAGACGGGACGAGGATTGACAAAAAAAACATGCATGGACACTTAATCTAGCGGTACGTTTGAACTCATTGGCTGACTTCTTATCTTTGTTTATCTTTGGCATTGTATGGTTAGTAAAAATTCTTGAAGGGGATGGGTGAAGGGATTTTTTGGACAAGGTAGCTATTTTTAGAACTATAATTTTAGATGATTAAATGCATTATCTCTTATTTTGGTAAAGATTTAATGTTTATATTTCCCTAAGGTTAACGTCTAAAGCCTATGAACAGGTATAGGTTGAATTTGGTGGGAAAAGGTTGAGTTTGAAGTTCAAAATTTGGGTTTAATGTTGATGTACTGTTCAGCTTGTTCTACCGGGTCCATATGCCGCATGGAACCATCCTTCAGTAATGAAGGGAACCAACTTCTGCAGAACTACAAAAGACATTTTGTTCTAGTGTGTGCTTATATAAAAACAATGTGGAGGTGCGGTTATCTTGACTCAAAAGAAATAAAATATAATTATTAGATAACCCAAAGTCTCCTTGGTTTGAAGTTGCTACGTTTGCATGTTCTAAAAAATACATATCAATTATGCATTCCTTTAGCATTCAAGAGACATGTCATGATGTATGATAGAAAACGTTTTTTTATATTAAGCAATGAATAATAATTTGATGTGAGTCCTAGTCGTGAGAATTATTTTTAAGAGATGCTTTCGGGTTTTGAGTAATGAAAAGTTATTTTCATGATGAGAATGCATACATATAGTAAATGTATAATGAGTACATATAGTAGAATGAAAAAAAATCCTGAAAGTTTCATGTTTGAGTGCATAAATAGATTCCTAGACTCAGAAAGAAGGAGAAAAATACTTAGCTTGGTAGTTACTTAGGCGTTTGGTTCCATGCGACCGAGACCAAGTCTAAGAAGTTTGAAAGGTTCTCTTTTGATAGGTTTAGTTAAGATATCGGCTATATTGTCCTCGGAGGAAACCTTCTCAATTGAGATGTTTCCTTTTTGGACATTGTCGTGAAGGAAGTGATGTCGGATTTCTATATGTTTGGTGCGAGAATAGAGAATGAGGTTCTTACTTAGGTTGATGGAACCTTTATTGTCACAAAGGATGGGTATGTCATCTAATTTTATGTCATAGTCAACTAGAGCTTGTTTCATCCACAAAGCTTGTTGGCAAGCTTTTTCGGCGGATACATATTCGGCTTTGGTGGTGGAAATGGCTAGGGCGGTTTGTTTCTTGGAGAACCACGATGTGAGGCAACATCCCATGAATGTGCACAAACCGCTTGTGCTTTTATGATCGACATAGTCTCCCGCATGATTGGAATTGGCGTAAACTATGGTTTCTTCACCCGTTCCTTTGGGATACCATAAACCTAAATGTGTTGTTCCCTTAATATATCTAAAAATCCTTTTTACTGCAAGATGAGATGTTTTAGGATCTTCTTGAAAACGAGCGCATAAACAAACACTAAACATGATGTCCGACCGACTAGCCATTAGGTAGAGAAGGCTACCAATCATGCCACGATACTTTGTGTTGTCAACGGATTCCTTGTCTTCTTCCCGGGTGAGTTTAGTTTCGGATGACATAGGAGTTTTGATCAGTTTGGAGTCTTCTAGACTAGATTTCTTGAGCATTTCCTTGATGTATTTGGATTGGTTGAAAAAGATAACATCTTCTAGTTGCTTGATTTGTAAACCAAGGAAGAAATTCAATTCACCCATCATGCTCATCTCGAACTCGTCGTGCATGATTTTAAAAAATCATCGCAAAGGTCTTGACAAGTTAATCCGAAGATGATGTTGCCCACGTAAATTTAGACAATGATGATATGTGAATCTCTTTTCTTAGTAAATAGAGTGTTATCTACCAATCCCATGGTGTACTTATAGTCAAGGAGAAATGCCTTGAGTCTATCGTACCAAGCTTTGGGTGATTGTTTAAGACCATAAAGAGCCTATTTGAGTTTGAATACATGGTTGGGTTTTCAAAATCGACAAAGTTAGGTGGTTGAGCGACATAGACTTCTTCGTTTATAAAACCGTTTAAGAAAGCACTTTTGACATCCATTTGAAAAGCTTGAAGACATGTACACAAGTATAAGCAAGGAGGATTCTTATAGGTTCTAGTCTTGCTACGGGAGCATAGGTTTCATCAAAATCTATTCCTTCTTGTTGGTTGTATCCTTGGGCAACAAGTCTAGCTTTGTTTTTGGATACGAAACCATTTTCATCTAATTTACTTTTAAAGACCCATTTAGCACCAATTTGGTTATCAGGTGGAGGAATAAGACTCCAGATATCGTTTGTTACAAATTGGTTTAGTTCTTCTTGCATAGCCATAGTCCAACTTTCGTCTTTAATGGCTTCTTTGTTGTTTTTAGGTTCTATGGAAGACACAAAACAAAAGAAGTTGCTTTGGTTTTGAACTTAAGATCTTAGAGTTCTCTCGTTCAGATTTCCTATGACCTTTTGTATGGGATGATCTTTAGACTTTTTGATGTTGAGAATTTCTTTGTTTAATGGTTCATTTTCCTTGTCTTCATTATCTTTCATTTGATTTTCTATTATTTGGTTTTCGATTATATCATCATCTACTAAAGGTGATGATTTAGGAGGTAGACTTTCGTTGAATCTCACATTTAAAGATTCTTCGATCCTTATGGTTTCTTTATTAGAATTGTATAAGCCTTACTATTAGGAGAATAGCCAAGAAAGACACCTTCGGTAGAGTTAGGGTCGAATTTAGTAAGATAATCTTTAGTATTAAGAGTAAAGCATTTACTACAAAACACTTTGAAATATTCTAATGAAGGCTTTTTTCCTTTGAAAAGCTCATAAGGAGTTTTTCCGAGGAAATGTCTAATTAAGATCCTATTTAAGATATAGGTGGAGGTGTTGACTGTATTACACCAAAACTTTTAAGGGATAGATTGTTCATTAAGCATGGTCTGACTCATTGCATGTAGGGTCCGGTTTTTGCGTTCAACTATCCCATTTAATTGTGGAGTACGTGGAGCCAAAAAGTGTTGGGTGATACCGATAGCATCACAAAAAGCTCCAAATTGTACTTCATTATCAAATTCCCGACCATGATCCGTACGACTTGACATAATGAGACAACCCTTTTGAACTTGTATTTTCTTACTCAAAATTTCAAAATGATCAAAAGCTTCATTTTTGTGTTTTAAAAATCTAGTCCAAGTGTATCTTGAATAATCATCAACAGTGACCAAAGTGTAGAAGTTACCTCCATAACTTTTAACGGCCAACGGACCAAACAAGTCCATATGTAAAAGTTCTAGACATTTTGTAGTTAAAACCATGTTTTTAGCCTTATGGCTTTCGTGTACTTGCTTTCTTATGTTACAAGCGTCACAAAAATGGTTTTCAAATTTTAGCTTTGGTAGGTTTCTAACAAGCTCTTTGGATGATAGCGATTTAATTAGTCGCATACTGGCGTAACCCAATCTTCGATGCCATAAGGTCGAAGTATCATCCATTAAGGTTAGACAAAGACTATCTTTGGTTGAGTTTCCCATTTTCATTATGTAAAGGTTATTTTTCCTAATTCCTCTTCCTATGGTAATGCCATCTTTAAGAATTTCGCTGCCGGTTTCACTAAAGAGCACCTTGCACCTTTTATCGCATATTTGACCTATGCTAAGTAAGTTAAAGCTAAGATTTTCTACATGGCTAATATCATGAATAGTTAGAGAGTTATGAGTAATCGTACCTTTTCTGATGATCTTGCTTTTAGTGTTACTACCAAACACTACGTTACCACCATTGATGGCTTCATAGGTTGAAAAGAGATCTTTGTTGCCCGTCATGTGTCTTGAGCATCCACTATCTTTGATCCATTCATTTAGTTCTAGTTTGACTTTTAGGCGTACCTAAAATCACAAAAGAACTCAAGCATTTGGTCTTCAATATCTCATGGGTCCGTTAGCGTTATACATGTCATTTGGTTGGTTCATGTATGGGAATGGTGGATAAGGTCCCCAAGGGCCAAAGTTGGGTGGTTGTGGAGGATATTCTTGTTGTGTTGAGTAGTTCCAACCTACTTGGTGATAGTCACTCTTGGGATATAAAGTGTTATGTATCCTATGGGGTGTTTTAGGACGTGTTTGGATTTTACTTCTCCCTAGACCTTGACCAAGTTTTAGTGCCGATGTTTGTTTTACAATGTTTACATTGGTGTTAGGAGAAGGTTTCCTAGTTATTTGTAATATAATAGTTCTTTTTATTATGTTTGAGTCGAAAGTTTTAAAATTCTCTGCAGAGAGCCGGTTCCTTAAGATTGAACTGTCCGATTCTCTTATAGAGAGAACTGGCACCCCCGGTTCTACAGTAGATGTTTTTCGTCTACATGACTCAATTTTTCTGTTTTTGTTTTGCTAGTAGAGGCTATACCCTTTGTGAATCCAAGCCCATGTTTATCTTTTAGTGATCTTTGGTTTAAAATCATTTCTTGCAAGAGGTAACTACTACTTTCGAAACTAGCTAGTTTTAACGATAGTGAGTTTACTTTAGATTAGAGTTCAATACAAGTTTCACATTCGACACTAACTTCTTTGTTCTTTTCTAGTTGATCGAGTCTTTTCCTAAGAGCACAAGCCTCGTTGTTTAATAACTTATTTTTAGTCTTTAGGAGTTTATTTTGTTGATTATCCTAAGACTAATTTTGCACAACTTGTTATACTCATTTTATAATGATTCACTATCTAAAGATGAACTACTATAGTAAGGAGTTTCGGAGAGTACCTCGTTGTTATCAAGTGCCATGAGACAAATCTCATCTCTCTTGGATTCATCTTCTTCATCACTTTCACTCTAACATCCTCCAACGAACGTTTTTGGTCGTTAAAGGAGTGTTTGGGACAATCACTTATAAAGTGATTTGGATCACCACACTTGAAGCATCTTTGATCCTCCTTTCCCTTCTTCTCTTCCTTGACTTTCCGAAAACTCTTCTTGTCGTCATGAGGTTGACGAACGAATTTCCCTCTTCTCTTAAAGAATTTTTTGAAATCTCTTACGGCCATGGCATACTCTTCATCACTTCCCAAACAAGACTCCTCTTTGTTACTCGATACTTTCCTTGCTTCTAGAGAAAGAGATTTGTACTTTTCCTTCTTAGCCTTGGAAGCTTACGAGTCCTTCTCGAGCACTACCTCATAGACCTTTAGGTTGTCAATGAGTTCGTCTAAAGGTAGTGTCAATAAGTCCTTGGATTCTTCTATTTCCGTCACCTTCAGACTCCATTTAGTGGGGAGAGCCCTCAAGAATTTCCTAACATGATTATGACTTGAAAAAGATTCGTCAAGTGCTTTTAAAGATGTAATAATAGTATTAAATCTAGCAAATACACAATCAATGGTTTCATCATCGTAAATCACAAATTCTTAACATTTTTGAACAAACAAATCTATCTTATTATCTTTAACTTGTTTGTTACCTTAATGAGTAATTATAAGAGAGTTCCAAACATCTTTAGCACTTTTACACATGAATATGCTTTCATATTCCTTTTTAGGTAAAGCAATGTATAAAACCATTTTAGCCTCATCATTTTTAGAAATCATTTTCTTATGAGTTTCTTCAAATTTTTCATAGGGGATGACTTCATCCTTTCTGGTACCTTTATTTTTAATGGTGGGTTTATAATCACCATAAACTATGATATGCCAAAGATCAATATCCTTAGACTTCACATAAGTTTCGAAATGATTTTTCCAATATATAAAGCAATTAGCCTCAAAGAGAGGTGGTCGTTGCATAGATTGACCCTCTTTATAGTTTTCCTAATCCATTATTGTTTATAGCTTTAAAATGCAATATATTTTAAAAACTTTGGTAACCTAGCTTTTGATGCCAATTATGGAAAACTAAAGGGGGGGGGGTTGAATAGTTTTACCGATTTAATTTAATTTTCAAAACTTAGTATGAACTTTATGTGAAGTTGACGGTATTGATGTTTGGATAATGCAATAAGTAAATATAGAACACAAGTAAATGTAAAAGAGAATAAGGAAAGATAGAACCGAGACACTAGCGTTTATAGTGATTTGGCTACAAGGACACCTTCCTTGCCCTACTCCACTCCTCCCACTCCTCGAGTCACCTACTTGAGAGTTCGTAAACACTAGTCACCAATATCCTTCAATCGGTGGAGAAGCCTCACAATGTTGCTTACACCTTTTAACGGTACAA
Source organism: Tanacetum coccineum (assembly GCA_026074375.1). NCBI lineage: Eukaryota > Viridiplantae > Streptophyta > Magnoliopsida > Asterales > Asteraceae > Tanacetum > Tanacetum coccineum. The sequence continues at coordinate 49,330 of BQNB010027971.1, forward strand.
AGCTAAATACCAAATTCTAACAAATGTAGAATCAACCCAATGCAATCACATTTTTTTTCAAGGATGATGTATGATACTACAACTACTAAATAATGTACAAGAATTAGCAAGGTGATCTTGATGAGATGATGGAGATGCGAATCAAGGTTGCTTGAGCTTGATCGTCTCGTATGCTATTCGGCAATTTCTTCTACAAAGAGAATTACACACAAATGATATATGCAACTAACTAGAACTGAAAAGAAGAGAATGATCAGATTGCTAGAGAGATTAGAATGAGAATGAGTGAGTAAAACATGAGAAAGGGTTTGGTATTTATAAGCCTAAAGGTGCACTGTAGCATTGACACATGTCTTGTAGCACGGTTCTACCGGTTCTAGGAACTGGCCAGTGTAATAGAAAGATTATGTGTAATCTTGGTAGATTTCTCTAAGATATGGTAGGATGATTATGTCATCAATAATGCAAATAAGAAATGAAAAAATACATGTGTAAATGGTTAGTTTTAAGTGATAAATGATTAAACGATTACTTGTAAGGATTTATGTTTTGTTATCGACAAAACACGAGAAGATCATAAATTCCAAATACAAGTTTAAACTGTACAAAAATTAACATAAGATGTTTTTCAACCGAACACGGCTTTCCGAAAGACATGAACTTTCCAAGAACAAATATATTTTTACAAATGTCCGATGCAACGTGCTAAGTTTCCACTTCCAAAAGGTCACCTGAAAAGCATGATAAAAGCGGTCAACTATTAAAAATAGTTGGTGAGCTCATAGGATTATGTATACAAAAGTATAGTTTTAAAAGTGTTGATGTCCAATAATTGTTTTCAAATCAATATCAAGTTGCCAAAAAACATCCAGAACTCAAAATGACTCAAGTTTCCAAAGACAATTCACGTTACCTAAAGTAATGTAACACAATATACCAAATCTCCAAAGACAGTTCCCGTTACCTAAAGTAACGTAACCCAAATCAAATCAATATATATGTATGCTATTGTGTTTAAGCGAGACCACTACTTAATCGTATTCAGCCGCCCAGTCTAAATATCCAAACAAGTTTCAATTGTATAGTTTTGCTCTAACACCTAGTACTATGCACCCTTGTGCAGAAAGTGAGGAGTGGATAATCTCCTAATAGAGCTATCGATAAGTACTCACGTCTCAATCCCGTTGTAGTGGGAATAGTGAGCTAATAATAGTGGGCTAAATTCTTAGCTATAAACTAGTAATACATATCAAGTTTTCAATTTCAAGACAAGTTCAATAGGTTCAAGTGGTCAACAAGTTACAAGTACTTTTCAAGTTCAAGTATGCTCAAAAGTTTAATTACATAAAAGTACGAGCATAGCAATTTAAATAAGACACATCATGCTTTCCACCCCAAAATTGTTAAAACGGTAAAAGAGGGGCTGTGAGAAACTCACCTCAAAATCGTAAACGAGAAATTATCGTACTTGCTCTAACTTTTGAGGTGAGTTTCTCACAACCCCTCTTTTACCGTTTTTACGATTTTAGGGTTGAAAGCATGATGTGTATTATTAAAATTGATATGCTCGTACTTTTATGTATTTAAACTTTTGAGCATACTTGAACTTGAAACGTACTTGAACTTGTTGAACATTTGAACTCATTGAACTTGTAGAACTTTGAAAACGCGTTAAACTTAAAAACTTGATATGTATTGCTATTTTAGAGCCAAGAACGTAGCCTACTATTTTTAACTCACTTTTCAACTGCGACGGGATTGAGATGTTAGTACTTATGGACAACGCTATTAGAAGCTTAGTACCTCCTCATTCTTCGCAAAAGGGTGCATAGTACTAGGTGTTAGTGCCACACTATACAACTAGAACTTGTTTAGATATTTTGACTGAACGGTTGAATACGTTTAAGTAGTGGTCTCGCATAAACACTATAGCATACATATATACTTATTTGATTTGTGTTACGTTACTTTAGGTAACGGGAACTGTCTTTGGAGATTTGGTATATTGCGTTACGTTACTTTAGGTAACGGGAACAGTCTTTGGAAACTTGAGTCATTTTGAATTCTCGACTTGTTTTGGCAACTTGATATTTATTTGAAAACTATTATTGGACATCAACACTTTTAAAACTATACTTTTGTGTACATAATCTTGTGAGCTCACCAATTATTTTTAATAGGTGGCCGTTTTTATCATGCTTTTAAGGTGACCTTCCTAAAGTGGAAACTTAGCACGTTTGCATCAGATATTTGTTAAAATGTTTTTAATCTCGGAAAGTTCATGTCTTTGGGGAAATCCGTGGTCGGTTGAAAAACATCTTATGTTAACTTTTTTACTATTTGAACTTGTACTTGGAATTGTTGTAATTCGGATATTTTTATATTTATCCTAATCATGTATGGTGTTTTATTCTATCATCTTTTGTGATGTTTATTAATATGTCGCACCTCGTGTTTCAGCTTTAGTGGCGTGTGACAGATTGGTAATCAGAGCCTAAGGTTATAGAGAACACCGATTTTCAAAATAAAAACCCGAACTATAATCAAAATGATTTTTCTAAAAATACCAAACATGAAACGAGTCAACTAATCTGAGCGTTTGCATCTTTAGAACTTAATTAGACATAACTTGATCAACTATGTCTAATGAAGGATTATCATGCAACGCTGAGAATAGTCATTATTTTAAAACAAGTTTAAAAACCGACTTTCTACTTTGGTCACTGAAAAGCATATTAGGAATTATGTCCACTGTACACTGCATACTTTTGGATGCCCATTATTTTACGTTTGAGTACATCATGCTTTATTTTGATTGATTTATTTATGTTCTGAGTTTGCTTTATTTAGGTTACTGTTACAATATGTCTCGCTCAACGTCTACCCGCACTATTTACATCGTTTCCAAGTACGATCGAACTAATAGCCCAGTTGGGTAACCGGCTTACGATTTCAATGAAGATCCCAACGAACACTGGGATTCTGACCTTCAGAGACACGTCAATGATACCACCACTACTCCCATGCCCGTGGATTCAAAGCCTGCCGAGCAGGAAGAGTCAGAGCCCTTCGAGCAAAAAGAGTCAGAACCCGCCAACAAGAAGAGCCTGATCACGAGGTTAGCAACCACAAGACTGCTACTCCCCTGCCACCGCTACCTAATACCGTTGTAACCCCACCGACTCAGCAAGGCCTATACCTTCGTCAGACAGCTCGGATCAGGGCTGCTGATCCTCTGATGACTACTTTTTAAACCTCGATGTCGTATCACTCTCAGTCGGCCCCGGCTACTTACCATATTGGGGGACCGTCATCTGCGGACCCCTATGTCACTGACGCACGAGCAAGTGATAGGTACTCTTGACAGGATCCCACTGGCCAGCCTGTACGTCCGTACGAACCCCGACCCCCTATGGTCAGGAGTCCCTACGTTTTGCCAGGAACTCTGGTAGGTTTCACGTATGGTCTGAACCAATTCGAGAGTTAACCGAGGTAGCAAATACCACTAGATATCGACTGGACCTACAGACAGACACCATGAGCAGTATGCTGGGCACTATCCATAGGATGGATGCCTAAATGATGTGGATACAGCGCGACCATCGAGAGGCTCGGGCAGAGAGCAGGAATGCATGGGGTTTTGGCCTTACCCTACTAATTCTTTTTCTGATCTAGTTGTTGGCAGGTGCACTATTGAGGGTGTACTAGTGTAGCTTACCCGCACTGCTATTTTCATGTTCTTTCAGAACTATGGGACATGTTGTTCCTTTTTATTATGTTTTGTTAAACTTATTTTATACCTTATGTATTGTTGTATTTGGTGATTCTGATGTATTTAACTATTTGACTCGATTTTATGGCTAAAGTGCCAAATTTTGATTGATATTATTATCATTATCTTTCAGGGAAGATTTTGTGTTGTGATATCTCTATTTATTTACCAGTTTAATTCCAAATATTTTGACTTGATATATCATTGTTGTCATCATTATACTAGTTAAAACTTGTGACGCATTGATATTGTAAATTTTTTTATATGTTTATCTATTATTTATATAATAATCAAACTGGTAAAAACTTTTATTTGCTCAAATAAATCCATATATTTTAAATTACCAACCGACTATTTCTTTATCTATCTAATTATATATCCATGAAGTTTTTGGACAAATATTTCAATAAATATTAATATTTTTCGAGATAAAATATATGTTATGTATAACTTGCTTGTCTTATATATATAAAAAATTTGGTTAAATATTATATTTATTTCTATCACTTGAACTAATTTTTATAGCACGTCTATCTTTATTTGATTATTTATTTAAATACTTCGTTTAAAAAGCATAATTATTAACCTTAATCGAGTTAAAATTGTACAACATAATATTATCTTAGCTATATATATATATATATATATATATGTGTGTGTGTGTGTGTGTGTGTGTGTGTGTGTGTGTGTGTGTGTGGCTAAGCCTGCCTAATGGGCAGACATGACTTGTAATTATTGTTTATATTTTTTGTTTTGGTCATTATTGATTTTTAAAAATTGTATATTATACAAAGATTTTTTTTAAACATAGTAGCATTGTTTGTCACTTTGTTTCATGACCCACCCGATGGGCGGGCGAGTTTCATGAAGTTTATGACGTATAAATAAATCAAAATAACATGCAATCGATATAACTTAAAATTTGAACTCAAGTATCAATCATGTCAAAGAAATATCATTGTACATCCAACATGTAACCAATCATAGGATTTTAGCGTAAAAAAAACTTCGTAATTTTCGTACATCTTATAGTCTTTGGTCGTGTAAGATCATACTCCGCTCCTCTTTCTTTTTTTCCATTTTGTTGGCTCTTACCATCTTCTGGCTCACATGTTTCCTGATAGAACAACCAGTAAATCAAACATAAGTTAATTATCCAAACACTTTATTGGCTTTGAACTACGATTAGTCTCAAAAGTATTATGCTTCAAGACTACACACTCTATAACACTTAGTCTAGACTTTCCAAGTAAATTAATCTTAGTTTACAACACTTTATTTTGATATTTATGTTGTTTTTACCGCATCATGTACCTGATTTAACATGTTTCTATAAATTACGTACAAACTTGGAATATTGTATTCATATCTTACAACCTAACCGAAGACCCACTATCTAACTCAACTGACCTTCCCATCACCCAAATCCCCTTGACTGTTGCAATGTAACAAATGCCTGGTACTTGCGAAGGTCAGCATCACTCACACTTCTACGTGCATACTTCATGGATTCCTCACAGTGAGCAGCCTTGATCTCAGCCACCCCATCCTCGTCCTCATCCATGGAGTCTGGGTTCTCGCTCCTCTTTCTTTCCCTCTCAATATCCTGCAATAAAAGACATGGTTCTCATTAGATGTCCAACAAGAAACAAAGCATATAAAATCAAACACACAGATCAAGGGGATGTAGATAAGTTGATCAAGACGTCGTGGACGTAGAAGTGCAGGGTCAATGATGTCAGGTCTGTTGGTGGCTCCAATTATGAAAGCAGTCTTGTTTGCAGCCATTCCATCCATCTCAGTTAAAAGTTGATTCAAAACTCTGTCAACTACACCACCAGTATCACCAGAACTGCTTCCTCTTTACAAAAACAGAATACTTCATATAATCTCCCAACCTTGGAAGTCATGTGAATTAATGTCTATAAAAAAGTGTAGTTCTGCACCTGAGTTGCAATGGAGTCGAGTTCATCAAAGCAAAGAACACATGGTGCAGATCCTCTGGCTTTGTCAAAGATTTCACAAACATTGGCTTCACTCTCCCCAAACCACATAGTTAGCAATTCAGGTCCCTTGATACTAATGAAATTTGCTTGGCATTCATTTGCAATAGCCTTGGCCAGAAGTGTCTTTCCACATCCATGCGGACCATAGAAAAGAACTCCTTTGGATGGTGACATACCGAACTTCTCAAATTTCTCTGGATGCTCCACGGGATATTAAACTGTCTGTTGTATATAAAAATGAACTTTTAGTAACACAATACATTTACAACCTATAAAAAGTTATATTCATTTTCAATACCTCTTGAAGCTCACGCTTGACATTCTCAAGGCCTCCTATTTGGGAACTTCAACAATCTGTCTCAAAACCAAAAGTGATGAATAAATAAAATAATGTTGTAAAGCAAAAATGGTGTATATCAACATACCATCTCACGGAGAGCAGATGGATTGCTTGTTCCAAGAGCAGTCGAGAAATGTTCTTTTGAGACTGGCATGGAATTCAGAATCTCAGCATCAATGGATTCATCTTCCAAGTCAATAACATCCACTTTTTCTCTAATGCACTAAAGTGCAGCTTCAGTGCAAAGAGTAGCAAGATCAGCACCAACATAACCATGCGTCTCTTTAGATATATTTTCCAAATCAACCTGCAAAAATTAATTTTTAATGTTAGTGATCAACCAAATGTTTCATGGCTTGAAGATGAGTATTTCGACAAAGTATACTTACATCCTCAGAAAGCTTCATGTTCTTTGTGTGGATACGGAAAACCTCGAGACGACCAATTTCGTCTGGCACACCGATGTCAATTTCCCTATCGAACCTACCAAACCTTCTAAGAGCAAACTTTGTTTGGATAGTAACAAACTCATAATATCATCAGTACATATCAGAGAAAACCTACCACTTGTGGACCCCACAGGAAATACGGGGGTAGACATGGATCCTAGTCCCACTCCAGACCCAATCAAACTACTTCCTTGTACTTGATCATATAAATCATTACACGAATTTCTTTGTGTTTTCTTAGATATATACATCTCAGCCATATCTCCATCATCATTCATTACTTTTTCTATTTATTCACAGACCTAAAAAGTTTGGAGGGAAAGCTAATTGTTACTTATGTTTAGGGATAAAATAAACTCATTCAGTATAGTTTTACCTTTTGCACCCGTTGAGTCAATGCTAGAAGGTGGCCTTTGAATCTTCAAACACGCTCAAGATTAAGAGTACTAATTGATTTTGCAAGTTCATCACCTAAGATAAAAAGGGTATTTTAGATATAATCACAACATAACATTATATGTGGTAAACCTTGCATTAGACTACGAATACAAACAGATCCACACTTAGAAGTAGAGTAAGCTACATGGAACCTGAATCCACACTTCATATAGGAAAGATAAGCATAAACTTACTTGTATCGCTTGTATGCCAAACAATTAAATGCCGTAGGACCATCACCAGGTTCAAGAAAAGCAACCTAATGGTTTATGAAATCAACTAATGAGTAAAAACGCATCAAAATAGATAAGGACGTAAAAGTTTAGAAATTTTCAACTGGAAGACGAGTTTAAACGTACCTGTTCATAAAAAAAATGATACGATGTTCGTCATAGGTGCTTGACTTACAGTGTTTTTTTTTGTTTTAAGATGTGCTGGAAAGGGTCAATGAAAAATATATCAACGCTGAATTTTCTGATGTTAGCCTTCCATTGTTGGTGCCTACCTCATTTGGTTTGTTAACTTCTTAGACTCGCACTACAAGAAAAAGTAGAACAGGTGACGAAGTTTTCCCGGGCGACATTTGTCGCCCGGGAAACCCACTAAACGACAAAAGTCTGTCCGACGTGGCACAAATTCTGATAGACTTTTTAGTCAAAGTTCGAAGAAGTTTTCCCGGGCGACATGTCGCCCGGGATACCTTTTAATAAAAAAATATATAAATTACACAGTTTTTAATATATATAAAACTGTATTTTTTTTTTAATAAAA
>BQNB010027972.1:0-42086 GCA_026074375.1 Tanacetum coccineum
AATTGGGAAGAATTGTCATGGGATTTATACTATACATATATAAATTTCACTAGTGCTTATACACGCAACCAAATTTTGGCGCCGTTGCCGGGGACGACGTGAACGATTTTTGAGGATATTCGTTGAAGTAGAGTTTTGAAGACCCTTCCTTCTTGGAAGTTACTTTGCTATTTTTGTATAAAAATATATATATATATATACAAAACGTTCATTAATTCGATTCCTATCGAATTAGTTAAAAAAAAATAGACAAATTTGGATACTAGCTATCCATCTTAAACCATTCCAATAAACAACAAAACTAATCGTGAGTTACTTGCGAGGTACGACAGGACCTTCGAGTTTACTAAACTATAAGGTGAGTTTAATGGAAATGTGATAGTACTTGCTCAAGAAGTCATTGCGGCTCGCTTAAGGCCTTTCCGCTCACTTGTGCGTAATCTTGGAGACTTATCGTGAAGCTTGTAATTAACGGTTGCCAAAAATATTTTTCTTTTTGTTTTCCTTCCTAATAAATACTAAAAATTGTAAATTTCCCCAAAAATAATCTTCTTAATCTCAAATTCTTCTTTTTATTATTTTCACTAGTGCATGCGCACTCGTTCTTCCTTGGAATACACAATTCCGAGAAGACGTAATCGTCGACGTTCTCGACAACAACAAGAGGCAATCCCTATTGTTGATACGGATCCGATTCCAATGGCCGATGACCGACCTATGGCCGAGCAACTTCAAGCTCCCACCGGGGGGTTTGAAAGTGCTATAGTTGGCCCAACCTATCATTGCTCAAATTTTGAACTAAATCCTCTCTCATTAATATTGTTCAAAATCCAATTTTTTCGAGGAGGAATGATGAGGAGCTCATGCTCACATTCGTCAGTTCGAGAGCATAACTAATAATGTCAAAGGGTACCGGACTATTTGTACCTAACACACCATAAACTTCTTTCTTTCCATTTTCTCTTGACGGGGTATGCCAAAACATGGCTCTCTTGACAAGAGAAACCCCACGATATATATTCTTACATGGGATGACTTTGTGTCTAAGTTCTTCAACTTCTTCTTTCTACCCTACTAAGACTACCAATCTTTCGGAATGAAATAACGGATATTCTCGACAAATTGCTCAGAATCTTTCTCCGAAGCTTGGGATACGTTTCAAGGAACTTCTAAGAAGTGTCCTCTCCACGGTTTTTTTTTCGCTCATGATCAAATTATTAGTCAGCACTTCTAGATTCGTTGAGATACTAATGATCAAGATTCTCTTAATTTTTGCTGCCTGGTGGCAATTTACTCTACAAAAGTCAACCGAAGGACTACAAAATCATTAGAGAATAAAGCCAATGTTAGATGTTCCGGAACGCCATGATGCGATGTGAGTACGAATGCTCCTCAACTTCTTATACTTCGTCATCTTTTAATTTCGAATTCCAACAAAATGGCAGCGGCATTAGAGGATAAGTTGATTTTGACCTTTTCGGAAATGAGATGAATAATTTATGATGAAGCTTTGTTGCCTTCTCATTCCGATTAAAATGGTTGGAGGAAAGGTTACTACTTGTGGTAGTATTCATAGTTTATAATGTACTAATCTTTGTGTGTCCCAATGACTAGAGGAGCTTATGACTACCCGGTCTATCATGACAATTTTCAACAATTCCAACAAGCCGCTGCGGTTGGTGGTTTTGTTCAAGGGAATTCCGGGTACCCTCCTTCTAGTGTGGCTTCTTACACAAGACCACCGGGTTTTACTCAACCCAATCCCCAAGCTTCTAGAATCCTAACCAAGGATAAATGGGAACCATCGGGTATAATGGGCTAGAATGTGAACCAAACCCAAATCAAGTTAACCACTGAAGCAACGCTAAACTTGGGGCTTACAACAAGCTCAAACTTATCAAGCCCCGGTTGCTCAAGTACCGGTTGCTTACTCAAAGTTCGAGGCCTACACAAAAGCTAATGATGCCACATTGACCAATTTGCAAAAGAACTTAAATGATTTTAAAAGAGAGCAAAATGAATTTCAAAAGAGCAAAAGAATTTTTACAAAAAGCTAAATGATGAGTATTTATGCAAAATAGTGGGAATAAAGGGGGAAGTAGACCATGCTTCTACCCCATTGGGTTACTTTACCAAGTTAACAAATATTCCTAATACGAGGAATGAATGCAAGGGATTACCACCCGAGTGTGTTGTTCTTGATGGACCTATACCCCCTATGCCTCCTCTTTATGTCAATCGGACAATGAGAGGCTTAAGGAAAACGAGGTATACAAAGGACAAAGTGCAACCCGAAAGTTCACAAAGTACCGCAAACGTCCAACCGAGGGTAAACCTCGCGAGAAAGGGAAAGATAAGTTGAAAGATAATGAGAAAGGGATGAATGAGAAGGAAAAAGATGATGAGGTTAGAGAAAGTGTTTTTGAAGAGATCTTAATTGATAAGGAAGAGTTTTTCTTGCCTAAATCTCCACCAATCAAACCAAACAAGCCAACAAAAACTCTTCCATATTCCTTCTAAGGGTTAGATAGAGTGATGAAAAGAAAGGTTGAAAATGATAAAGTGCAAATCCAAAAGTTCTGGGAAATGTTCAAAAAGATTCATGTGAACATTACTTTGGCGGATGCTTTGATCTTAATGCCTAAGTATCAAAAGATGTTAAAAAGCTTGTTGTCGAACAAAGAGAAGTTAAACGAGATGGCTAATACACCGGTGAGTGAAAATTGCTCGGCGATCATTCTCAAAAAGCTTCCTCGACAAGCTTGGAGGACCCCGGACAGTTTCTCATCCCGTGTACTTTTAGTGAGCTTAAATGCAAAGCCCTAGCCGACCTAGGTGCTAGTATCAACCTTTTCGCCATTCTCGTGTACAGCAAAGTTAGCCTTCCCGCATTGCCAATATACACCTGGATGACCTTTAGAACTAGCAAATTGCTCTTTTTGTGTTTCCTAAAGGAATTTGCTAGAGGATGCTCTTGGTCTCGGTGGGAGTTGACTTTCCTGGCGATTTTGTATGTTAGTTGACTTTTGAGTGTGATTATCGAGTACCTCTTATTTTGGGTAGGCCATTTTTGAGGACGGCTCGTACTTTGATCGTGTTTTTGGAAGAGGAAAATGTCACTTAGACGGGGAGGAGAGATTGATTATTAGTGTAAGAAGCGAAGAGCTCAAAATACACCACTCGTCACTCATAAAGAGTCGGTTTGTATGATTGATTATCTTTCTTCTCCATAGAAAAGGATGAGATCCTATGCCATTTTCATTTATTCGGAGTTGTTTGTTAATGTGATTCTTCATATAATGGTGATCAACATCAGTTCTCTTTCCACATTCCCTAAAGAGGAATTAACAATTGAGAAAGTTTGAAAAACCATGAGGTTAAAACATGTAATCTTTCAAAAAGAAATTTCAATCTATTTGTCCTTCCATTAGAAAAGACTTAAACTTTTTGGAAAAACAAAGAAGTTTGGAAAAGTATGAGATTTTGAAAAGAAAATAACTCTTTGTGATTTTCAAACTCCAATCATCATCTTTGGAAAAAAAAAGGAAGTTGATGGAGGAGCAGAATCTTGATGTTATAAACCATTGTGTCATTCTTTGCCCCCATTGGGAATTGTGTTAGAAAATGGGCAACAAATGAGTTTGTAAAAGATAATGATGAGATTAATCATGAAGTTTTCAAACAATGTAATAATGAAAAATGTTTTGGGAGTGCATTTTAATGAGGAAGAGCATAGAGGAAATTGCCTTCCTAGATGGGTTACTTGAAAATGAGAATTTCTTTGAAATGAATGATAAAAAGGTTGAATCTTTGGAAAGAAAGACTAAAGAGGATTTTGAAACAAAGATGATCTAAGTCCAAAAAAAGAGTTACAAGTTGTTCATCCCGACATTGAAATACTTAACCATTTTGAGACTACCTCTTATGTCGGGAGTCAGTGCGTCGTGATTATGTGTTTTATGAGGATTTTAACCTGTGGATATGTTATTCCCCATGAACATTCGGGGAGAGATATTTGACCCGGGGATAACATTTCATGAGAAACCTTTGAAAATGTTGCTTGTAAGGATAAGAGAGTTCAAAAGAGTTAGCACCATTAAAATCTCTTTTGATTCTGATGTTTTTTGACACTCCCACCCACCCTTAATAGACTTTCATGTTACCAAAGCATTGTACGGGTTCACATTTTCTCTCTTGAAATTCTTTTCTAAAAAGTTTTTTGAACCCGGGATCAAAAATGCTACGGTAATTTCTTTTATACTAGGTTTGGGGGAGGTTTCACTCTTGGATTTCTTCATCCTACTATTATTCCTCCATAATGAATCCTTGTTGGAATATGAGTCATGCTTAGGGATCTTTTTAAAAAACAAGCGGCTTCGTGGGAGGCACCCCCATGCTTATCTTTACTCCTTCTTCTATTTTTTCTTTGCTTCCACAAGGAATAAAATCAATTCGGGGTCGAGTATAGCTTGTACTCGGTTAACAAAAACTAAGCCGTTTTAAGTCGTCTATGAGCTAACAATGAAAATGATGAGAGGAGGCTTGTTCTTTTTCGTTCTTGTTGGTTGTTTGTGCTTGTTTGTCTAGGTTTTTTCGGATTTTAGAGGATTCATGGTTCAAAATTGGGGTAGAACAAAGCAAATGCCCCCAATTTACATTGATGGTATCCAATCTCTTCTCTTCATAAAAGTGGGATAATCTCTTTATCTTGTCTTTATCGAACTAACATCTATTCTTTTGGTATTGGACCTTTGAAATTTCTTTTGTTTTGATTCCTTTTTGACCCTCTATTTTTTTAAACATTGAGGACAATAGTTTGTTTTAGTTTGGGAAAGGATATCTTCGATATTGACTTGCACTTCACGCAACCTAATTTTGAACCTTTTTGAATTACCCTTTTTTAGTGATAAAAGTGGAAAATTTTTAATGTTTTCTGCTTACAAATAGAGCTTAGTTGGGGAATAAACACTACTTTTTGGTATTCGTTTGGTGAGATATAGGAGTTAATTTTGGGGAATTTTGACGGGGTGGAAATGCCCTAGTAGATCTTTTAACCTACCTTTTTGAGGGGCTAAGCCTTTCACAAATTCCTATTGAATTGGATTTTAATAAATTGGAAAAACAATAGAGATGATGTAGTTAAATATATAAGTGTATTTGCTTAAGCAAGGTTTATTTGGAAAAACTAAAGATTTATATGATATGATTTGTGTCTTTTTACTCCCTCAGCTCTTAACACACATAATTCATACGTGCTCTTTTGAATTTTAACTAAGTCAACCAAATGTTATTTAGAAAAAGTAGTACATTTTGGAAATTTGATTATCTAGTTATGTAAGTAGGATTTTTGGGTTCAAATTTATAGTTGATATTCTCTAAAGGAAAATTTCCATTCACCAAAAATATACTTATAAAAAGAAATGCCAATGAAGATTTCTAATGCAAAAGCATTTTTTTAGTTGCCAATGAATGTCATTCGCAAAATAAATAGAAATAATAACAGATATACTAGACATAATCGTTGGCGTATCCATGTTGAGAGTGAGACTCTGAGGGGGTCGCCACATAAGGATTAAGACTTATGTACGTGAATCAGGTTCGTAGGGGGGGGCATCATCACCTTAGGTGTGCTACCTAAAGTTGGTGCTTGCAAACTAAGGGACTTTGGATTCTAGGCTTTGTAGGAAGAACGGTGTTGTAGCGACTAACCACTAAAAGTTAGTAGCGGTCTAATGTGGGGGTTCGAAACTAAGAACACCGGTTGTTGTTTGCGATTCCTATTTGCGGAGAAAGGCTAGTAGGGGTTTCGAACTTAAGAAACAACATCATATGCAAAAAAATTATAATTTATAGTAAAAACACACACACACACACTATATTGAAAATAAAAGAATGGAAAAATTTCATTTTCTAAAATCAAGTTATATATTTTGTTTCTAATTTCTTTAGCTTTGAGATGAGTTTATCTATGTTATTTAACATTTAAGCTCAGACAGGTTTAAGTGTTAAAGCTTAGATGGATTTCATCTATAAGATTAAATGATCTATGCTTTAAGTTGAAAGACGTGCACAACTTCTTTAATCATTATTATTTATTTCTTGGGAGTGAAAAGTTCACAAGTTGTAAGTATAAGAGCTTAACCATTTGGACTTATATTGACAATGATCTTGTTTAATAGCTTTGTTTAGTCTAGTGAAAAGTCAGGGATGGATCGAATTTCTTTTTGGTGCTTCATTAATCGGGAGTAAGCCTATTTCAATGAGCCTAAAAGTGCAAATGCATTGATTGCATTAATGTGTTTCCATGAGATAAAATGTGAGAAAAAAAGCTTAAGATGTTTTAAAAGGGGTTTGCTAAAATAGGTGGGAAAACAAGGGACATTTGGAAACTTGTTAGTTTACAATGTGTACAATTGATAAAATTGGTGAGGACGCAGGGCAATCCTTTAGTTTGGGGAATTTTGATATGTGTTAAAATGGTATACATAAAATCCTCCCAAGGTTTCGCCAATAAAAGCTAAATAAATATGCCAAAAAGAGGGAAATATGTGTGTTTTGAGTCTCAACGTTGCAGGAAAGGATATTCAAAGTACTAAAAAGAGCAAAACGACCACAAACCGACAAGAAACGGATAAGACAAAAGTGATCAAGTGGATATAAATGAGGAAAGATATCAAAGCCAGATCAGTCCCGGTACCCAGGAAAAGTCAAATTAAGTCAAAGCGAGGTCAAAATCATAAAAGTCAAGTCAAAGTTTGAAGTGAAATGACCATTATACCCTTTGAAGAGGATGCAAAATTACTAAAATACCCTTTGGGCCCTTCTACACCATTCGGATCACAAAAGCCCAACAATGAGCCCAAAATCAAAGCCCATTTCTTGTTTTTAAAACTACAAGGGCCAGAAATGTCAATTCTAAAACTCATTTTACACTACACTTTGAATAGAGAAACACAAGGGCTTGTTATGCAAATAACCCAAACTTTCAAACACAACGCGGTATAACTTTTCTTCCTAACAACTTATACCCGATTTTCCGCCAAAAAAACCCAACCTCCCCAAATCTTTTCCCGTTTCTTCCAACTCAAATCCACCAATCAAAGTCCTTCTCCACGTCATTTTGTACACTTGGCAGCTTCTCATTGGTTCAAAAACGTGGCAAATTACATCCAACGGCTAAAAAAGAATGAAGCTTCATCCTCTTCTCTTCTTCTTCAATTTCCTATATATAGACAGGATAGGACAATTGTAGAAGAGTTCCAATTTTTAGTTTTATAGTTAGTTAATTTTCAATTTTTAATTTTAAGCTTTACTGTTCACGTTTTGTAAACATTCTGTTTCATTCAAAGTCTAAAGCATTTCATCACTTGTACTCTACCTACTTTCACTTGTACTTTCAGTTTTTAAGAAATAAAAATCAGTAGTGCTCTTAATTCTTCTTAAATCTCATGTGATAAGCTGATTTTACATAATAAGCTTGTAATAAGCTAAATTGAGCTTATTCTGTTTTCTTTTGTTCTAAAGTTGTTCAAATGTTGTTAAAAGTCTTTTAAATACTGAATTTGTCTACTTTAGTTCAACAAGGTTCATTTGAGTTTAATTTGATTGAATTTGGAAGAAATAAGGAGTAATAAGCAAATTTCAGCTTATTGAGCTCATAGCTTAATGGTTTAGAGGCAAGGTGCATAATGGTTCTGAATTGAATAGCAACTTACTCAGAAAGAGGTGGCTAGGGTGAATGACGATACATAGTGATAATGGCTTTAGATTCATGTTTTTATTTTAGGCATACTTATAAGCTTAATCCGATTTGCTTAATTGCATTGTTCTTTTTGTGTGTTCGTTAGCTATTTAATATTACTTAGTTAGTTTAGATATTCAAATGTTTTAAAGCTGTTTGTTGTTTAGAACTATTAAAGTTTCATTTCTTATCATTTTTATAATTTAGAAGTTGAGTCTAGCTGAGTAACTAGTGTATTTTAGAACATAAGCTGTAGATTTTAGTGTTTAGATAGCTTAATTAGTTGAGTTTAAGACTGAGTAGATAAAAGGTTTTAGCAGTTTTAGTTTTAAAATAGATTTTAAGTAAAATTTAGTTGGGACAGTTTATGTTAAGTAGTGTTTGGGATAAGGTGTTTTTGACTTTAAAAGTCAACAGGATTCTGTCAAAGTATTTTACATAGTTGAGGTTTTCAAAGTTTTCAAGTTTTAAAAAAGTTTTGAAAGTTAGATTGTAGATTTTCAAGATTTAGAGCTCAAAAAGCTAAAGCTAGCACCAGGACACTTTAAGTGTTAAGAAGTTTTAAACTTAGGTCTTTCACAACATTCTAGTGTTCAAAATTTGGTTAAGGTAGGTTTAGAGATCATAGCTGTTAGTTATAAGAAGTTTAACTACTAGAGACTGTAGCCTGCACTTTAGTTTGCAGATACATCAGATGAGCACCAG
This sequence comes from Tanacetum coccineum, assembly GCA_026074375.1. Lineage (NCBI taxonomy): Eukaryota > Viridiplantae > Streptophyta > Magnoliopsida > Asterales > Asteraceae > Tanacetum > Tanacetum coccineum. The sequence goes on from BQNB010027972.1 coordinate 8,447, forward strand.
TATTCAACTCAAGTTAAATTAATGCTGATGTCATCATTTTTTTAAGCTGTTTTTAAGCCTTTGTAATTAGGAGGTAGAACTTAGTTTTTAAGCATTTTAGTAGAACTCCATTAGCTCTACATATTTCATCACTTAACTTAATTTTAAGCTTAGGCTAGCTTTAATTGTTTTTGCAAATTGGTATTAGCAGAGGGAGATTTTCTTGCTTATTTTTTCTTGGCATTCCCGATTTTCTAGTTGTTCATTCCAAATTCATTTTATCTAGGTTTCTTCTATATTCTTTGTATGTGCTTATTTTCAAAATATTAGTTTCTAGGATTTTATTTGAGCTATTTAGTACATTAGTAGGTGCTTATTAATGTCATTACGCTGTACCTTCAATTCTTAGAGTACAATTTCTTGTTGTATTCTAGTTTCCTTTTAGCTTATTTCTTTTTAGATATCCTTAGTACACATTATAAGCTTCATGTAGTTTCTATTCTGTTATTAATTTCATTGAGAAATTAAGCAAGGTAATTAAGCCCAAAGTTTAGAAATTTTGGAATTTCAAAGGGAAAACCATAGTTTCTTTGTAGCAAAGGGTTTTTTAAAAGCTTTTAATTTCTTAGCTTATCTAGTAGATAAAAGGTCAAGTGCTTTTGTTAAAATTGTAGTTAAATGCTCGGAGTAACTTTACCGTTTTTAAGTTTTTGCTCTATTTCCATTTGTAATAAAGCCAAATTGTGCTAAGTGTCTTAGGGTGTTTGGTACTTTTTCAAAAGTTAAGGGTGTGTTTTTTTTCTTTATAGTGTAATTTTTTGGTTACCTTACCCGGCCTACCCCATTACTTTTATCTTTTGCAATTTCTACCCTGTTCTTTTAGGTTAATAAATTAGTTTTAATATTTTTAATATTAGGTTTAATAAAATTAGGGTTTAGGTTTTAATAAGCAAAATTAGGGTTCAATTGATTAGACTTTATATCACACTATTAATCAATCTAATTAAAAATATTAATAGAGTGTATATAAAAAATTGGGCATTTTCATTCCATTGGTTTTCTTCTTTTTTTTTTGTTTTCTGCACATGTTTCAGTAGCTTAAAAACTCATTTTTTTTTTCGTTATTTTTCCAATTAAATTTGTTATTTTCTAGAAATTAAAATAGGTTTTTAGTATTTCTTTTTTCTTAAGAAATTCATCAGAAAAATAGAAAAAATAGTTGGATTATCTAATTCTTTTTGTAATAATTTTCTTTTTCATTCTAGTATTTTTGAAAAATAGAAATAGAATTTTAGTGTTAAATTTTAGAAAAAGTGTATTTTTAGTTAATTTCTTTTTCTTAAGAAAATCATAGAAAATTCAAAAATAGCTAAAAAATTCTAATTCTTTTTCCTAAAATTTTCTCTTAAATTTTGTGATTTTTAGGTATAAAATTTATTAGTATTAGAGCTTTAGATTTTAAATTCTAGTTTTAGCTCACATTTTTAATTCTCGTTTGTTATATTTTTCGTTACTAGTTGATCGTTTTTAATTTTTAATTGTTTTTTATAGTTTAATTGAGCTGTCATATTCGTAGTGTAATTCAAAATTCAAAATTCCTTTATCCATTCTTGACTCGAATCCGAATTATTCCCGAATTTCAATTCACGACTTCGTTGGGATACGACCCGAGAAGAAAATACTTCCCGGTTAAAAATATACGTATTGTGTTTTCTTAAGTGAGATTTTATCCTTTTATTTTCTCTTGTTTGAGAAGTAATTTGGAAAGAATTGTACACGGATTTATATATACATATATAAATTTGACTAGTGCTTACCACACGTCACCGCTCTTCCAATCCTGTTCTTGGTTTTATACCTTTTGGCTTTGTTTTTGTCCCTTTGTGATATATCCGTTACCTGCACAACACAATTAACAAAACAGACAAATACAATGTATTTTCTACTTGTTTTTGTCATGTTAAGTTGTTCTTAATTTAATGAAATAGATAGATGTGATTAAACACATATCAAAAATCCCACCCATACTACGCTATTGCCGTGTCCTCACGCAATGTCATAAATACACACTTAGAAAACCAAAAATTTCAACCCCTTAGACTAATTACCTCGAAAAGTAGCTAAGTGTTCATCTAAGGGGATTAAGAAATCACTAGTTTTGAAACGCCATGTTTTACCATTTCTTTATATATATATATATTTATTATATATATATATATATATATATATAATACGAGATATATATATAATATATTTATATACTATATTATCCTTTTAAAAACAATCATGTCTTGACTCTTCATTATTTAATCATAACTTTAGGATCACGGAACAAGAAACACTTTTAAATAGTGTCCAAAAGGTATAAAATTAATTCATCTCGGATTTTTCACCCGGCCCTGAACCAGCTTAAAAACGATAATCATTGTTAAATACAAGTTAAGATGCTACACTACTCATATGGAAAATTGTGTACCAGAGTACTTTTTTCCCCTTTATCCCACATCCTCTAAAGATTTTATTTTTATTTATTGGTGACAAATAAATTTGTCCTTATTCATATAGGAGTAAACCCGGGTTTTGCATAATTAGTTTGAAAATCCTTTCCTAAAGAGACGATATGGTGGAGAATAAGGTCCACATTAGGGTTCTATTTCGCATGATTTTTGGGGTTATCCTTTTTATTTCATCCATTAATAAATCACCTACGAGTCCAGAGACGGAGGGTTTATTTAATAACCCCGGAGTCGAAATTTAGCTTTGTTTTATTGTTTTGCTTACATTTTATCCCACGATCCTTTAAAACAATGCACATTGATATGCGAGCAGCATGGTCCAGGAGTCTTATTTCGACAGAGATCCTCAACTTTTTGAAAACTTGCCAATCGGTATGCGAGGGGGCCTACCATGGTCAGTAACTTTTATCAGTCTCGGTTTATTATTCTTATTATTACCTTCCCCTTTAAAACGACTGCCCACATCGTTCTATGCAGATCTGACATGGATCAGTGGTTTTATTGCGGCTTTTGGTTTAATTACATAAAAGTTTATTATTATTATAGCCCAAAATTTGCAAGTCTTGTGGTTTTTAACTACCTAGACAACGAGGTAGCGAGCCATCAAGAATCGGTATTAGCCTATTTCCCCCACAAACACTAACAAAACCTCGATATGTACCTTTCACGTTCACCAGAAATAGAATCTCTACGAAGGGATTTGAGACTAAGAATCGCAAATACCAAGTTACTTTATTTATATAACAATTATATAACGTTTATTAAGCTGGTGGGAGTAAAAAGCCACAATTAACATCTATAAGCTCTAAAGAGATCCAACTACTCCACGCTTAGCATCTAACTTATATTCAACTCTATCATTTTTCGTTCTTCGTAAATTTAAAATCTTTAATAAAAAGATCCGCGAATGCTTAGTCTAATAAAATCAAGCTTTGCATATTTAAAGTCTATTATGAAAACTTGCAAACTCTTGGCTTTTTCAAGCTAGAATTCGCGTTTTAAAGCTTCTTGTATAAAAGACTAGCAAAAGTTTTAATTTATATAGGTTAAGGGGCAAGCTAGAGCGCAACATGCTCGATCAAGTCAAATCGATAGTGAGAACAAAGCAAATACAAGTAAGATCAAATCGATAGATACCCCCATACTAGAATTAAACATTATCCTCAATGTTTAAAGGGTATCTATATAAATCTAAAGCCGTTTATTAATTATGCTAATAGATAAACGTTTGTCATAAGATCTTAGGATATCAGATTCCTATATATAAGCATGCTTAAAGATTGAAGCTCGAGTGAACGATGGACAAAACCACGAGCACGAGAGTCTTCATAATCTAGGGCAATCCTGAACATAAAACACAAGCCACAAACACCACTAGGAAGTGGCAGGAGCTTCCTCACGTCCGCTTTATTGAAATAGAAAAAAGAAGATTAGAATCAGAGTTGCTCCAGAAGCGCTTGTTTTTGTTCGAGTCTCTAGCTTGACTCACCCCGAATTCCTTTGTCCTTGGGACAGAAACAGAAGAATGGAAAAATCATCATCGGACTTTCATATGCCACCGACTCTAAGGAATAGAAACTATAAGCGGAGATGGCGGGGTCAAAAATGATGTCCTCACCCCGGAGGAGTGAGAAGAAGAGAGGAATTCAAGGATAGGTCAAGAAAAAGAAGATAGAATTTGACAAACAAATGTAAGGGGAAAGATATGGCGATCCTCAAAGGTAAACCTCACATTTTGCTTAATCTTTAAATCATCATTATTAGGTTCATCATTTAAGCTTTTTGGGTCATGATTTAAAAATACCTCAGGAGGGAGATTAGGGATAGTGTCATTAATAAGCAAACTCTCAAGATAGATTATATCTCCCTCCAAATCAATATCTAGAAAAGCACGGATCTCATCAATATCGGCTCACTGGGTCGAAACACTCATTCCTTGATTAGCATCAAAAAAAGGAGTATTCAAGCAAGTGGGCTCATCAAGGTTAGAACATAAGAGTCCTGCTCTCGATGTCCCTCTAAACACATCATTAACAAGAGAATTTATGTTAATGGAGCGTACTTGTCATCGAAATCACAATAGAGGTTATGAGTAAATTATAACATTTCTTCCAGAACGCCCCTACTCAGGAAGTGGATCTCATCTTATAGAGGTAAATCATCATTAGAATCGAGAGGATGCGGATTAGAGAAAGTCACATAATTACCCCCTAAAACGTCAAGAGGGGGAGAATTATCACAAAAAGGCAAATCACACTCATTGTCATTGTTGGACGTATCCTCAGACTCACTTGGGATTGGGACAAAGTCCTCAACACTAGAATTTATTACTTTGTCCGATTCCTTTTCAAGAATAGTGCTAAGATTCTCATCCCCCATAATGAAAGAGTCCTCGGGCTCCAGAGTTGGTAAGACAGGTGTGATTGCAATAGACGGAGGAAGTTGAGAATTAATTTTTTCAAAGAATAGTACTCTCCTCATATTATACGTCATCATCGTCTCTAGCAAATAGAATTGAAATGTCACAAGGCTCAAAGAGTATGGGTATAAGATTAGCTGTCACACCCTGCCATGGCAAAAACGCGAGGCGCGACCGAGATAAGGGAATCATAAACAACACATTGGCGTCTATATAGAGAAACTAAAACAGTGTCATGAAAATACCCAAACACATCAACAAAATCCAAAAGGCGTCTGACATTGAAATAAAGACAGTTCATGTCAACGTTATTACATGTAAACATTCACACATCTTAACAAAGCAAAACAAATAACATTCATCATAAAAAACAAATAAAAAATCGAAGATAATCTAAAACTTCGCCTGCTGCTACGGTCCATCTAGCACTTTTTCCTAACTTTTATTCATCCTATTGAATACATGAAAATGTGCTTATACGTATCTCAATGGTTGGTGAGAAACATAGGTTTTCGACACCACATTATTCAATCCATCCCAAAACTATTTATCCCAATTACGGGTATTGTAATGTGATTATAAAATAATACTTTTTGCATGCATATTACGTCTAACTTGACATAAAAGGGTAACATGCAATTCAATCAATCAATCTTTCAAAACACCAATTTGCGGACGACCTCAATCGCTCATTGGATAGACAAAATCTCTTTCGCTCTAGCTCACGGCCACAGATCCCGCACAGTAACTCCTACTGACTGGGCATATAATGCTTCCTCCTAAACGGCCATGGATACCAGCAAGTAACTCTCCTGACTTAGTTCACAAATCATTCTCATCACATAACTTGTAGCACATAACGCATATAGTCACATAATAGTTCCCATGCATTTTACACTAACACATAATCATAGCAATTTAAAACTCATTTCACACTTGCATCAATTCTCCATCCCACTGTTTAATAACGCTAATAAAAAGTGGGGACTATGTAACTCACCTGAATGCTCAAAATCAGATTCCAATTTTTATCATGAATTTACATAGTAATATACACAGGTTACAACTGCGTCGCCAAGCAAATTCACTAGTCCATGTAACACACATATGATGGATGTTAAGGGTTGGATTAACCATCATGGGTCACCCGACAACATGCCCACCTTAACCACCTTCATTAAAACATTACCACTAGTATCTACAATTTATTCGAAAATGCAGATTTTGTGTATCTTTACATAACTTAAAAACCTTAACTTGCTGGACCTCCATAAATTTATACCAAAAATAACCTAAGTTTATTTATGAGTTTCTAACTACTTGAAGATTCCCCAAATAATACATTTCATGTGAACTATCCCAAATAAAAATCCACTTAAAAACTGTCCCATTTCGGATCTGATTCATCACATAAAATGTTTATTTGGCCCTAACCACCTACTTTGACACATAATCAGAAGTCTATCTTCTAGGTTTCTTTTATATAATATTGAACTGAATCTATTGGCTAGATTGGATATCCTTAATTACATTTTTATGTTAGGGTTTTACCTCCTAAATATGACTAATTCTGACCGTATTTACTGTTTTGCAACTATTCTTTGTAACAACATTTGACCAACTGTCAAGAAACTCAGAAATCATTCAGGGTGAACTTTTGAAAAATCGACTCTTTGAACTACAATTTAGGCTCTTGGAATAATATCAAAAACCCTCGTTTCTATCATAAGATATCAGCTGGTGAACACAGAACCTAAATCTGACTAACCTTATATCATGTTCTACGAAACCCTAAACTGCAATCATGCATTGATCATAACCCATAAACTAACCCTATCATTATACCATTCATTAAAGTTCAATATTTATTTGTATTTTATTTAAACCCTATATCCATCATTAAATTATGTTACTTGAATTATCATAAATCGTAAGATGAAATCATACTTACCTTGAATGCTAGCATCTAAACAATAATTCTTGAATGTTCTTGGATCAAACACCTAATTCGTCACTCCTAGGGTTTCTTAGAGATGAAATCGCAGGCACAAGGGATAGGAGAAAAGAATTATGTGCTAGGTTTATTGGTATTTATACCCTAAGTATCCTTATCCCTTAAGACTTAGAGTTTGACAAATTTTGGGCTTCCTAATCCCTATCTAAATCCCTAGCCGATCCACCCCCTCCTTTTTACAATTTTATTTTATATATTATACGTATATTATATATTGATTTTCAACGATCATATACTTAGGTCAACACTATCGGTTTGACTAACCGGCTCAAGACACGGTTGTCACAATATCCTCGCCTTATGGAAATCTTGTCCCAAGATTTAACTAGTAGGTTCAACATCATCATCAACAAACAATCGCGGGTACTTAGCTTTCATATAGTCCTCATGTTCCCTCGTGAACTTAGGGCCACGCTTTGAATCTCATCTAACTTTCTCGATCGGAAACCCACTACTTACAACTTCACTTGCCTATACAAGGGTACAAATAGTAGCATAATAACTCTAAGCAAAATAAACATCCAACTACATGAACATCGCCCGTCATCGAGGAAACTCGTCAAAAACCTTAAGTTGTGTAACAACGTCATTCATAACCTAACCCCGCAACTCATCAAACAAGAACTGTCTTGGAACTAAGTTATTAGTTGTTACAAAGCTCAACGTTTTTGAAGAATCAGCTCGACTTCAAGTTTATTCAAAATATAACATTAACCAAACCACATAAGAACATTTAAGGGTGCACTAAGGTCTACCAATAACCCTATGTACCTGATTTTAATTAGTACTTCCAACTATAACTTAATCAATGAGTACGTGTGGATACTTAGTTTTCATAAAATCCTCATAACCTCGCTTTGAGTTCCAACAGACTTTAAGTGTTAAAATCCTATTAGGCTTCAAACTTGTATCCTTACAATCAAAAATCTTGATAGGTTCTTTAACAAAACGAAGGGTTTTGTGTACCTTAATTCTTTCCAAAGGCGCGTGCATATTTGCATCCGTCTAATACTCCTTTTAAATTTGACACATAGAATGTGTCATGCACCTCACTCAATTCCTTAGGCAACCTTAACCTATAATCCACATGGCCAATCCTTTTAAGGATTTCAAATGGTCCTACATACCTTGGTGCCAACTTACCTTTCTTTCCAAAACGCATCACGCCTTTCCAAGGTGACACTTTTAGTAACACTTGCTCTCCAATCTCAAACTCTAGAGGCTTGCGCCTATTATCAGCATAGCTCTTTTGACGATCTCTTGTCACTTTGAGATTTTCCTTAATCAATACCACCTTATCGGTCGTCTCTAGTACCAGATTGGGTCCAATTAAACTGCCCTCTCCAATCTCTGCTCATAACACAGGCGACGTACATCTCCTTTCATACAAAGCTTCAAACGGAGCACACTGAATGCTCAAATGATAACTACTACCAAAAATCGATAACACATGCCCTCATTATATCTTCCAAAGTCTGAATCATGCGTTCACTTTGTCTATCTGCTTAGGGATGCTAAGCAGTACTCAAATCCAATCGCGTCTCTAACACTTTCTGTAGCATCTGCCAAAACCACGAGGTAAATCATCCATCTAAATCTGAGTCAATCATCACCAGAATTTCATTCCTTGCTATTATCTCATCAATATAATTCCTTGCCAATCTTCACATCTTGAATTCTTCTTGCATAGCTAGAAAATGAGCTAACTTGGTTAGTCTATCGACCATCACCTAAATCACATCATACCCACTACTTCGACCATGGAAATTTAGTGATAAAATCCATGGTGATTCTATCTCATTTTCACTCAAATATCTCATGTTGTTACAGTAAGCCAAAAGTCTTTGACATTGCAGCCTTCACCTCTTTAACAAATCCGACAATTGCTAACATAGGTATCTATATCCTTTTCTACACGTGGCTACCAATACATGTCTCTAAGTTATGGTACATCTTATCCGCTCCCGGATGTACCAAGTATCTTGATGCATGGGCCTCATCCCTTACACTTCTACCAATCGAACCCAATTTCAATCCATAAAGTACAAGCTCTTGTCTCCTTTTTTCCATCTGTTGATCTAAACCATGTAGCCTTTCTACGAGTACGTTCTCTTGCTTGTACGCCTCACTTTAGGCTGCCAGTAACATTCCTCTTACCCGTCTTGATTTCACTCTCTCCTTTCTACACAACGCATCACTCACTCTATTCGCTTTATCGGAGTATGACACAATCATTCTTCAAAGTTTGAAAAGCCTCTTCTTGTTCTACGCTCCACTCTTCGCTCGACCAATGGCATTGTTTTCATTGTAAAGATCTGTTAGAAGAAGGTGAACATTGTAAACGGTGTACTTGCAAGTGGTGTGGATCTGGTCCTAGTAAAGGATTTTGCTTCATTTGCGCTTCTAGTAATGGAAATTCATCCATTTATGATCCAAATCTGAATTCTTTCAATGATTCTCAAAATTTTTCTTACCCACCTCCGCAACCCCATACATATTCTTATGAGCAGACGACTAATCTTAGGACTAGTACTCTAGATTTTTTGCAACGTTTTAAACTTATTTACAAGGGGAGTACTATTCCTTTAAATAATATGCCCCAAATTTCTCCGTCTGTTGTAATTACACCCGACTTACCAATTGAGGAGCCTGAGGACTCTCTCATCAAGGGGGATGAGCATCTTAGCAGTATTCCTGAAAAGGAATCAGACGAAGTAATAAAGTCTAGTGTTGAGGACCTTGTTCCAATCCTAAGTGAGTCCGAGGATACATCCGGGAGTGATTGTGAGTGCATTTTACCTTCGTGTGATGATTTCTCTCCTATTAACGTTTATAAGGAAAAATCTGTGACTTTCTCTAACCCTTTTTTTGATTCAAATGACGATTTTACCTCTAGTGATGATGAGTCACTATCCGATAAGGACGTTCCGGAAGATAATATGAAAATTTATTCGAACCCTATTTTCGAATTCGATAACAAATACATCTCTAGTGATGTAAATCCTCTTTTTGATGAGGTGTTAGAGGACATCGAGTACAAGGATTCTTATGATTCCAACCTTGATGAGTCGACTTTCCTAGTCACACCTCTTTTCGATTCTAATGAGGATGAGTTTTTCGCCCTCCAGGAGACGACATTGAGTTTCTACTTCACCATGATCCGTCTATGAAAAGCATTGCTTCCATTCTTAAGGGATTCATCGATGAATAACTTCTCAAAGAGAATGATGATTTATTTGATTTGGAATGTAAAATGAAAGACTAGAAGAAGATTTTGTATGATGCTCCAATTGATGAGGCTGAGTGTTTCGATCCAGTAAGCGATAATGATGAGATCGATGCTTTTCTAGCTATCGAAGTTTCTACGTGTATTGAGGAAGGATATTATGACTTGGAAGGAGATGTAATCTATCTTGAGAGTTTGCTTATTGATGACACTAGCCATAATCTCTCTTCTGAAGTGTTTGAACCACAACAATTTAATAATGAATCCGACCATGATACTTTGATAACTTTTTCTCCCAAGAATGATCATCTCCACCATGAGTTCACTGGTGAACTTATCACAACTCCTTCAAGAATTGTTAGAGAGCATAAGGATTATATTAGTCAAATGTGGTTGCTATGCGGTAATTCATCTTCCTAGTCACCGAAAATTTTTCATACAATTGTCGAGTCTCTTCCCACATATACTACTCTCGTTGAGGATAGTGACTCTAATAGGGAAGAGATCGATATATTTTCCTGTCAAGATGATTCGATACAACCAGGTACTGAAAGTGATTTTGACTCGGAAGAGGATATTATTGACAACTTGCTTAACAATGACCCTATTCCCGAATATGAGCGTTTAACCTTCGACATTGAGCACGATGTACCCGTGATAAACAATTTTGATGAGCTTAATGAAGACGAATGTTTTGACCCAGGGGGAGGTGAGATTAATGTTGAAGTTGACGATTCTTTCACATTTGCCATTCAGACTTTTATTTCGTATCTCACCTACCCTGTGGATTCTCCTTTTCTTTTCTCCTTTGGGAGTGAAGACACCATTTTTGACCCCGGCATCTCCACTTAGAGCCGGTGGCATCTCATCTGGATGGAACTTTCATGTGCTTTAATGTTTATCCAAACATTGATGAAAGCCCGTTTGAGATTTTTCTTTTCCTTTTACTTTCTCCAAGGACAAATAAATTCGGGGATCGAGTCAAGCTATGTGACTCGGTTACCAAAAACAAAGCGCTTTGTGGGAGGCACCCCATGCTTATCCTTCTATCTTCTTTCTTATTTCTAATGTGATGTGAGGAGGCTTGTACTCTTCCGATTCTTATTGTTTGTAACATCCGAGAATTTTTGAATTTTTAAAGGACTATTTTAATCTTTGACTTTTCTAGTCTGACTTGACCTTTTTGACTTTTGGTCGTTCATTGTCACATAAAAGCCATTACCGCGGGACCGGTAAAATTTTCGGAACATATTTTAAATAATAAATCATATATATTATTACATCTCTCAAGGGAAAGTTATTTTTAACTTATTCGATTCGAAAACGAAAAAGGATATATATTAATTCATAATTGATTTATCAAAAACGAACCACTAAAGCACGTTTTCATTATTCGGACTCTAAAGCAATTTGATGTAAAACGGTATTCCTGACAACTTTTTAGTTTTGACCGAGACCCGAAAACAGTCAAAAGGTGACTGAAATGCCCTCGCAAGATTTAGAAACGAGAAAATAATTAAATTATGATTAATTTACACTTTTTATTAAATAAAAATATTTAATAAATTAGTATCATTTTATTCAGTAACGTTTGTTGATAATGCAAATATACGGGTTAAAAATCTATTTCTATTTTTACTTTTGAACGAGACGTAACCAGTTCACCAAATAAATAACGAACATTTTTAAAAATGTTATAAAAATGTTTATGAAATATTATCAAATAAATACTCGTTTTTATGGGAAAAATGATTTGGAAAACAATGGCGCAAGTTTCGCGTATTGAATCGACCGTTAATCACTTCAAACAGTACCGGAACACAATTATTGTTATAAAAGTTCTCAAAATTACACTTATGGTCCCTGGGGTAATATTTACAAAATTTACCCTAAACTATTAAATCTTGAACCGTGAAAAAGGATAGGCTTGGAGGGTTGTACTAGGGGTATCTTGCACTAAAAATAAGTGCATGACAAGGGTGTGGGATAGTTATATGATCGGTGTGACCATCATATCGGTTATAGGTTTAAAACATGGGTTAATCCTAGTGCCTCTTATCAAGCAAATCCTAATACTCACTATGCGGTCTCAGGATACATCACAAAAACAAGTTCTAGAATTTAATATACTATCGGTACACTCATATTATTTAATACCGATACCAATGCTCCAGAAAAGGCGAAAAGACCATACGTACACATCTGTAACGACGAAATAGACACATATGACTGCATTTGAACCTTCACTCGAACAAGCTAAAGGTCTAAATTATCCTGGGTATCAAAAATGGATACCCGAATTCCTATAGATCTAAAGGCGAACCTCACATTTTTAGGGTGGAATTTTAAGGGATTTTGTGCTAGTTATATACATTCCTATCCATGAGACGCTATTAATACTCGTTTTTCGTCGGTATGTGTCATAAAAAAATTTAAATTTGGGTTAAAATTACCTTTTACGCTATGTTTCGATATATTACCCATCATTTTAAGGAACAAGCAAATGGCAATTGAAGGAATAGTTTCTAAGGCTTATTTCCCCCTACACTTAAGTTGAACATTGTCCCTAATGTTCTATAGAAGTACCCGTATGAATGAATAAAGGGAAAATAAAACAAGTAAAAGAAACTAGTACTCCTTTGGTTTGCTTAATAATAGAGAAGAAACATGCGATTAACTGGGTTTAAATTGTTCTTCAAGAATCATTCAATGAACTTTCTAAGGAACTTCCAAGCTTCTTGCTCATCATATATAACCTGTAATAAAGAAAAAGACAATACACAAAGCGTAAATAATCATAGGTGAATGATAAATACAACTCTATTAATCTAAGTTTTGACTCTATGGAAAACAAATAATTTTATATGATGAATGTGTTTTAAATTTATCGCGGTTTCCTGCAGGTTTTTAGGAAATAATCACATAAATTCTAGATTTTTACATGATTCAATTTCTCAAAAATTAAACATAAAATTGATTTTTCCTGTAGCAGGCCTGGCGACGCAGTAGGGATTAATCCTGACGATTCCAGGGTCTTATAAAGGAGAATTTTTTTCTTGTCTTCAATATATTTCCTGACACGCAAGTTTCCCATTTGTTATTTCCTGCCAAAATTTACTACAAATATAAAAATAGTTTTAACACAATCTTATGACTCATAACATGAAGAACAATAAAATAACAATATATAAAGAGGAGGAAAGAGAGGTGGTTTTAGAGAGAGGTGGTTGGATGACATTTTAGAGAGAGAATGAATACATGAAAGGTTTACTTGTATTATGTGTGTGAAATAATGAACAACCAACCACCTCTCCAAGACATGGAGAGGTGTATAAATATCCTTTTGGGGCCGGCTATGGATGGGCTTCATGGGCTTTCCATGGGATTTCCCTAACTTGGCCTTACTTAGGTTCCAAATAATACTTAACGAGCTAACGACAGTTGTCTATGGAATGACCGATACTTTCCTAGGATTTTTGTATTCCTAACAATCTCCCCCTAAGGGAGGTCACTCCATTTTACAAAAACTTAAACCTAGCATACTATGCTTTAACTTTAGCCTTGAGCTCATAGTCTTTAACTTCAATCATTAACTTGTGAATTAATGTAGTGATACTTGACTTTTGGCATTGACTTGTATCTTTGGCTTTTCATGAATGTGATCTTGAACTTCTTGAGATCATCAACCAAGCATAATCTCTTTTCGCCATCTTGTAAACTTTGCCATCTTGTGAACTTGTGACTTTTTGGACCGACATGCTCATACTGTTGTTGTTTTTTGGTACTGAAAGCTTGAATAAGACATCTTTCTTGAAATTCTTTAAATCATATAACAATTCATCACTTCGGAGAATGATGTTCGTTTCAGAGTGACGAAAACTTTCTTTGAAATCTTTGGACTTTAATACTTCATCACTTCAAGAAAGACTTACGGTATCACAGTAACGAAAACTTCTTTGAAATTCTTTGACTTTAATACTTCATCACTTCAAGAAAGACGTACGATATCAGAGTAGCAGAAGTCTTGAAACATGTACTTAAGCTTTCATGATGTCTTTATATTTGTCGGTCGGGTATGAGCATGTGACTATGAATTTGTGAGTTAGTTGGAACCAGGTACCTCCATGACCATCTTTATGTAAATCTGCAATAAAATAGTTAGCAATAAAGCGGGGGGACGAATATGGCTTTGTCATTCGCCCGTGTTTGGTTGGAGTAACCTTCGAATCCATGAGGATCGACCTGTGATCAGGTAGATTCAATTTAAGAAGAATCTCCTTGATAGGATTTCCTGATGAAGTATCGAATCTTTCTAACACATATGTATTAAATTCATCAAACTCAGCATGTTCTCATTACCGGAACGTCTCAAAGCAGACAACACGATAAGAGTGAACCATCGAGTTACTATCTCACCGATTGAAATAAAAATTGATTTGAAATATCAATCGACGTGTCACTTGTTAAAGTGGTTTTGTGACACATCGAGAGTGTTAATCATTTCAAAAATTCATCATCAATCGTCAATTCATCTACTGGAACAAGTTTGATTCTTGTAGAATCGCACCATCGTTTCTTTCCAGTTGTCACAAGTTTGATTCATATAGAATCGCACACAAGGCATACCAATGAGCTGGTTTGATGTTGGGCTCAAGCAGGATTTTCCATCTTCAATGTGACTTACTGGTGTATCACTTAATCATCTGGCAAAATCACAGAGGATAATGCGTAGGAATCTTTATACATTTCTAGTTATTCACATTTGTGTGAGGATTGCATCATAATTTTGACAAGTGGTCCTAATGTGATTTATGGATGATCTCTTTGGCGCTAGACTCAATAGTGCACTTGGTTTGAGTGATCAGTGGCTGGAGTAACTGCAAACCTTTCCATTACCAACTATACTCGACTGTGATAAAGTTGATTGGAATGCGTTGTATCTTCCGTGAGAAATGAAACATAGATTTTTGGAGGATTCTGAGTGGACTAGCGAGGGTTGTGCATTGCATCACTGGGTCCATGATGTCAGTCTTCAATGTCAGCAATCATCTTTGTGATTCTTGACAGCAAATGTATCGGCCCGGTTTCTGCCTAAATGTAAGGAGGGCTTCTTTCTTTTCACCCTTTATCTTAACTTTTATTTTTAATTCTTCAACCCCTTCAGCGCTTATCGAGACTTCATAACTACTTGTAAACTTGTTGGGTTAGTTCCAGTTACTAGCTTCCATATTAGTTGGACTTTTCCATTCTCATTTTAATCCTTTTTTCATACCTAAGGACTACTATTAATTTCTAGTGGATTTATCCCCAGGGTAGAATCACTCCGGTTCTGGCTGATATGGAAATGAATACTCTAAAACTTAATCACCTTATTATCCAATGCAGTAATATAAATGGTCGGTCTTTGGTTACTTCCTCATTTTAGCCAAACTTGTAACCCATTTGCTCCCTTCATATGTGATCGATTGATCGAAAGGTTTAGACATATATGGATAGCGTCCACTTGAGATTCTTTAAAATTCCATATTAATTAGCCATATATTTTAATCAAATTTTATCCCCTTTATCAAAAAGATCTAAAACCTCGGGATATTTTGGATATCATATTGATTCAAATATATAATGCTTTCGGAGAAAAAATGTACAATTATTACCCTAGCGTATTATGATCATTTTTAATGCTCCACTCAATTTATGAGGGGATTTTATGGTGTTTAGTTTGTAATTGAAATTTTTTGAATTTACTAAGAAATTCTTGAAAATTCATACTCAAACACAATATTTGCCTAATATTATGTCTACACTACATTATGTATATATATATTTACAAGATTATTATGTACGAGGTTTGACCTGAATGATGAGAACATAATATGATGATTCATATGGTTTCTTTATAGCAAGCCGTAGGTCTTCCCCGTAGCTTCTTTAAGAGTTGTATATAGCTTCCTAGAAATCAACAATCCTTTCTTGAGTAGATTCAAAAACTTTCGTGGATGCCGCATTAAGCCAGTCTTGTTTGTAAAAAGCCTAAAATTTACGAAGAATACACAATAATCCAAAATCGTACACTAAGTCTAAATAAGTACGGATGTCCGTTATTTTTCTTATATGAGAGTGATGATTTAAATTGAAACAACCAAAGTTAAACTAAGTCCCCATATGTCACAATTATTACCTTTAAGTTGTCGAAAATGATAACACCTAAATTAAACTAAGTCCCAAATGTACTCATTTCTTTCTGCAGAATACTGACTATCTTAAGGAATCATCATACTTATCAAACCTATGTGTACCTCTTTTATCAAATATTTCGCTCACTTTTATAAAAAATTATGCTTTGTGATTGACTATTGAGGAAGCTATTTATTGGAATACAGTATCCAATACATCTCTAGCTTAGAATAAATCTTCTTTCAACACTTCACCCTAGTATCTTAAATGATGCATACTTGAATCACAAGATATTCATCCCATATGTTGTTGAAATAGTGCACCCGAAAGTAACAAGTTAAACACTGATTTTCTTTGCGGTTATGACATTTGTGGGCCTTCCGGAATGACCTTAATTGAGAATTAGGGTTTGAATTCTTTCATGGGTTCTCCTTATTTTTCTTGTATATTCTATTCCACTTCCCCCTTGCTGGTTTCGATACCTCAGAATCAGTACAACCTAGTATGCAAATATACTAGAGATCGTGTTCGAAGAATTGATAAGCTTAAATCTATCCCTTGAGAATCAACTGAGTCTTAAATTGCAAATAAGTCCCTAAAGTTTGAAATAAATGACATCTAAAGCTCTTATAGTTAATATAAATTAACTCCCCTTGAAGTTGTGATCTGTCATTATCTAAAACTTTATCCGTTTATTCTGGTTGAACTATTTTGAAAGTCCGTTTATAAGATATTTGATGACACATTCTACCCCTCAAATAATGACCGTTTATATTTAAAGAGCTGTTTTCATTGTTTGAGGGGTCGATATTGGTATTTGAAAATCCTTTTGTGATTACGTAATTACTATTCATTATGAAGACATCATTTATGACAAAATAAAAAATAAAGAATTTCTCTATTTTGACAATTAAATGCACTCCGTAACTTTTTTGTATTTGGAAGCACAGTTGTGATTGCAAAGTAAACACAATGCCTTTGCATGCGTCATAAAAAGTAGACCTTGCCCTGTGAATAAATTCCGTTATGAGGTCAAATCTTTCTGTTTGAAATACTTGCTTTTAAGTTGTTGACCCAGGGTGCTATATGAAAAGAACTAGCAAGCCACATATTTGGCTGTTTTGAAAAACTTTGTATAAAACAACTTCTGCTAGAACTATTCATTTACAACTCGTATCATTATTAATTGACTTTTCCAAGACGTAATTCGTTACGATTTTAAAAGACATTGCATTGTTACCCTCTTTATTTTAATTTTCTCATTGTTAATTTTGTGCTTTGGTTTTAAGTTATTTTATTTTATTTTGTATATTATTTATAAAGGTTTTTAAAATTCAAAAAATTAAAAAATTCTTTTTGTTTTTTTTGGTTTTTTTATTTATACATTTTATATAAAGATATTTGAATTTAGTGTACCAACACTAATTCTTCTGCTTCTATTTGCCAATTGTATCCCGGGTCTCCGGAGTTAAAACTTCGCATTCGGTGCTTGTTGCATAAGAATTAATTCTTTCTGTGTCAAAGGGCTTTAGTGAAGTTGTCCGCCACTGATACTCCGTTGACTATGTAAAGCTCTATATATCTTCGTCTCAACTTGCTCTTTTATGAAGTGGAATTTGATGTCAATATGTTTTGATCGAGAATGTTAAACATTGTTGCAGCATAAGGCAATAGCGCTTTTGTTATCACAGTACATTGGAATTTTATTGAATCCAAGGCCATGGTCGGTAAACTGCGATCTCATCCAAAAGACTTGAGCACAACAGCCAGACAGGGCTATATATTCAGCTTCCGTACTGGATATCGTAGCGCTTTTTTGACTTTTTGATGACCAGCTAACAAGTTTGTCTCCCAATAATTGCATACATCCAGATGTACTTCGTCTAGTATCTTGGCAACCCGCATGATTCAATAAGCGGTCGCATATAGCTGTTAGATGAAATAGAAGAAGTAATCCTTTGGATACCAGAGTCCCCTATTTACGGTTCCTCTTAGATTATAGTATTTAATATTATTTTTACGGAATGTAAGTGCTTTTCGATAGGCTTTGCCTGATACCGGGCACACATGCATACAAACAAATTGTAATGATCTTGGGTCTTTTGGTGTAGAGATCATAAGGGTGCCAAATTCATTCAAGATAGTATGTAGAGCAACGCTTTTCCTTGTGTATCTTTATTCCAAGTTGGAATTTCTCCACCATGGAGTATCACGGGGTAACTAGAATTACATACTATTATTTTTTCAAAGATTCCTGAGCTTATCTAGGACTAGTTTATAAAGATGCCTCTAAGGACTTTGTAAAAATCTGCTAGTCTAGAAAAAAAAATGAATTTTGCCCATCATCGACTTCATAAATTTTAAACTTTATTTTTGAAAATTGGTCACATAGTTTAGGTGTAGTAGACGCAATTAATTATATCATCAACATAGATTTGTAACAGGAGAATATCTTTTCCTTGTCTTCTGATGAACAATGTTGGATCAAACGTTTCTTTTAGAGACATTCTGTACAGTGAGTAGAACTTCGACAATTAGATCGTCCATACGCGAGAAGCTTGTTTCAACCATAAGAGGCCTTTTAAGCTTATACACACTATTTAGATCTGTGTTGATTAAACACCCATCCGGTTGGCTGACATAAACTTCTTCGCGTAGAATGCTGTTCAAGAATGCCGTCTTAACATCCATTTGGTAGACGATTATATTCATGTGAGCAGCATATGCGAGGATAATTTCAATTAGCTACAAGTTCTAGCCAATGGAGGCTAAAGGATTCACTCAATAATTCATTTCCATCTTCTTGACGGTAACCATGAGCAACCAAACAAGCTTTGTTCTTTAGAATTCCTCCTAATTCATCAAGTTTTACCTTGTAGATCCATTTTAAAGTAATAACCATCACTTTATCTGGACGAGGAACGAGTTTCCAGACTTTAAGATGTTCAAATTCATTAAGATTCTCTTGCATTACTTTAATCCAACATGCTTGAGTTAATGCGTCTTTATAGTTCTTTGGTTTAACTGATGTGAGAAAAGCATCGTAGTAACAAAATAAGGCTTGTTCATGAAGTTGGAGTCTTGTAGAAACAGGTCTTTCAAGTTCACCGATGATGTTGTCTAAAGGATGATCCTTGGTCCATTTTGTAACGTGTTTTGAGTTAGGAGCAGTAGTGTGCACAATGGTAGGAATAACGTTCGAAGAAGAAGATGCTTCAGAGTCGTTTTATGGAACTGGAATGCCAAAGAATGGATTGTTATTCATCTGTGCAACATCTAAGTCATGATTTTCTCTTTACATCGGTTAGATATGCTGAGATTGGAGTTTTCATGATTGTCTTCTTCAACATCGTTAGGAATGACGGGAGGTTGAGTTTCGGGTGTTGTTTGAGAGTTACTTGGTGATGGTGCATCTTGGTCAACTGTTGTTAAGGAAGGTGAACTGGTTGATACAGCGAGAATTGGATCAACTACTTCATCAATTAGAGTAATGACTTCAGGGGCTAGGAGATCAACACTTAGTGGAGGAGGGTACAAACGGTGTTGAAGGAGGAGGGTTTGGCACGAGTCCTGAACTGATTGTTGCAGGAGTCATTTCATGAAGCGCGGGTCCTGAACTGCTGTGTTCAGAAGCCATCGCAGTCAGCTCATCAAAGTCTACATGAATTGTTTCAATGATTCGTCTGGTACGTCGGTTGTAAATTCGAAATGCTTTCTTTGTGGGTGCATAACCAATGAAAATACCAATATCAGCTTTTGGTTGTAACTTACCCAAGTTCTCACTATCATTTGTCGGATAGCAAAGTGCACCAAATACATGGAAAAATGATAAGTCGGGAGGTTTGTCATGTAAAAGCTCATATGGTGTTTTGCCGTGACGAAGACGTACGATGGAACGATTTTGGGTGTAACATGCGGTAGCAACTGCTTCTGCCCATAAGAATAACGGAGCTTTTGCATAAATCAACATTGTGCGGGCAGCTTCAATTAGCGTACGATTACGTCTTTCAACGACACCATTTTGCTGTGGAGAGCGAGCAACAGATGTTTCATGAGAGATGCCAACCTTCTCATAATATTCACGCAAAGTCTGATTAACAAATTCAGTTCCATTATCTGTTCTGATTCGTCAGACAGGTACTTTAAGCTGCACTTGGATCATCTTGAGAAACTTGATTATGAAATCTGGAGCTTCTACTTTTGACCTTAAGCACTTTACCCATGTAAATCGAGAGTAATCATCGATAATGACGATGATGTACTTCTTTCCATTAACACTTGCGACACGTATTGGTCCACAAAGATCCATGTGCAACAGATAGAGTTTTTCTTGGTTGGTGTCTTCAGATTTAGGTTTGTGGGGTTTCTTCTTGCTTTTGCCCATTGCACATGCATAACACAGATGGTCCTTTTCAAATTTTAGCTTAGGGAGACCTTGAACAAGACCGTGTCTAGCTAAATGGTTGATTGCACAGATAAGATAGACGTTAGTGCCATAGCCAGGACTTAGTCTTCGAGGCCTTTGAAAAGAGACATATAGGAGAGGATGCCATCATATCTCCAAGAGACAGAGTATACATATTATTTCCTCGAGATCCAGTTAATAGATCAACACCTTCTATATTACGAATGAAGCAGGTGTGTTGACGAAAAGCAACTTCAAGGTTCGAATCACAGAATTGCCCAACGAAGAATAAGTTATGTCCAAGTCCTTCCACATAGTAAACCTTTGAGATCGTCACATTCCCAATCTGATAATCACCATATCCTAATATCTTTGCCACGTGATCATTTTTGAATTTTACAGTACCCAAAAATTTATTGACGAAATTGGTGAGCTGAGAGCGATCTTCGATCATATGCTTGGAGCAGCCGGAGTCCAAATACCAGAGAATAATTTAGACGACCTGCATTCATCAAGAGAGGAAGATGGATCATCAGAAACTGTAAATCCCTAAGATTTACTGGGTTCTTTTTTGTTAGCAGATATAGATTTAATAACCTTAGGTTTGCTAACGGGAACATTAGTTTTAGATTTCCTAGGTTTCCTTGAGTAAACCAATGTTACTACAGGCTTAGGTGTATCACTTTCTAGAGCAGTTGGTTTCCTAAGGAGCACTTCAGCAGTTATGGTAATCCTAGTTAAAGGGCACACATTTCCTACTATAGTGAAGGTCCGACCAGTAGGTCTCCAAGTGTATCCAATATTTATGAACACTTTTTTGGTTGGTTTCTAAACTTTTCTCTTTGAACTTTTCTTTACAGATTTATATTTAATACGAGCATTCACATCATTGATAAAATCAAGAACACACAAATCATGATTATCAGAAAACATGTAACCATTACACTTAACCCATAGAAGTTTAAAGTTCACATTAAGCTTGGAATGATGCACATTTTCATTTCCTTTAGGTTCAATAAAACAATTCTTATTTTTCAAACTAGATTTAAGTGTCCTTGGGTGGGCTTCTACTTTATTCTTTTAAGTACTACTTGGTGTTTGTTGAATCTTATCTTTCTTTGTATTGCCTGAAGGCTGTGATCCATTAGCACTAGTAGACGGTTTTACTCCTGTAGAAGACAACATAGGTTTGTTAGAAACTAGGTTTGATGAAGAAGCTATTTTTTGTGTTTGTGTTTCCTGAGGATGTTACGGGCTTAGTGAATCTAACTCTTTTGTCCTTGTTCTTTGGGGTCACAGCCACTAATTTATCACTTGAATTGTTGATGCTAGGGTAGGTTTGTCTGATTATTATAAGCAACCCCTGAATTCGTTTGGTATACTTACAAGCAGAGTCTAAGGAATTGTTTAGAGGATTTTGTGATTTTCCTTGTTCTACTATTTCCCTAAGAATCGCAGCTTGTTCCTGAGTGTGCCTATTGTAGTCAGAGTGAGCTGTCCATTCTTCAATAATCTAGGTCCATTGGTTTCCCGCATCAATCTTAAGCATTTCTGGAGCAATAGTGTGTTTGGTAACAACATTATCAGCTAAATCTTTTCCTTTAAGTTTCCTTAATTCATCATTGAGAGCTGTAATGACCAAATCTTTTTCCTGAAGACTTACATTTAAATCAGAGATTTCCATAGACTTTTGATTAACTTGATTAACTAAAGCATCACATTGTTCTTTTGATCGAATATGTGTTGGTTTAATCGAGTCATAAAGTTGCTTATAGGTCTGTTTCAATGTTCATTCTCAGCAATAAGCTTTGACACCACTAATGTCCAATTTATTCAATATTTTCAGTTTTCAATCTCTTCTATGTCCTTCTTGACCTTATCCTCATTCATATTTCCACTTAATGAGTTAATTCTCTCTTTCAACTTTTTTTATGACCGTGTCTTTCTATTGGGACTGAGCTTTCAATTCGTTTAATTCAAAATATTGATCAAAATTTAGAGCACTTTGATTTGAAACAGAATTGTCTCTTTGAAAAATTTCCTGATTAAGTTGAGTATCAACTTCTAAAGAGATGCAATGTTTTTCAAGAGTGGTATATCTTCTGAATAGTTTATCGTAAATCTCTTTTGCAATGAAATCCTTTTTGTTGAGAAGCTCAGTCTCAAGTTTGAGACACTTTTTACATTCATGCACATTCACAAAAGCATTATCCATAGTAGAATTCATAATTATGTTCACTATATCTTTGTTGATGACTTTTTCCAAGAGTCGTTCGTTTTCATTTAAAACTTGATTCATTTTAACTTCAAATGTTTTTGAATCTAAACGATGTTGTTCCACAGCCTGTTCCATTTGATGAAATACATTTTGGACTTCAGAAAGTTCATCAATCAAATATTGATCAAATGTATTGAATATGTCTTTCACTGCTTTTACAAATGAAATTATTTCATCCCTAAAACAAGCTTTTGTATGTTCAAACCCCCACGAGCCCTCAGTGATAGTTGTGGCCGTGGTTCTTGACAACCACGTTAAAACCAACAAGATGGTGTTTAAGTTTCTTCAAACTCGTATTTATCATGGCTGACTATAGGAGAAGTTCTTCCGGAACCACAAAATTTGTGTGGGTTCTACAAGAAGGACTAGGATCTGAAGAATTCATAGAATTATAAGACTAAAAGGCTTATTCAGTAGAATAATTTTAGTTTGAGGAACACAAACATATTTTCAAAATCTTGAGAAAGTTTGGTTAAGTAACAACATAAATCAACTGGTTGGGTATTAACTTCTTTCTAAAACATTAGATCTTGTTGTTTAAAAGCATTTTTTGAACTGAGGAAGAAGTAGCGGAACTAAGAAAAATAGGAAAAAACATAAGTTAAAGGACTCTTTTAGCAAGCATTAGGGTCTCTTTGGAGTCAGGAATCACAATAGCACTAGTGCTCTTAATGACATTACCATCATAAAGCTTTGGTTTCTAACTGCTAATCATTAATTTAGATATAAAAGGATATTGAAAACCAATAGCTTGTTTATTGGTATGATCATGGAAAAAATGTGGTTTCGTCAACATATGAATAGTTTGTGCAGATTGATCTCTTTTATAAACAATATTATCTAGCTGTTTGATCTTCTTTTCTAAATCAATTTCTCTATCAATGTTTCTAGATTCTTCTTTCTTAAAATCATTTTTGAGAAGTGTAACTGTTTGCATTAAAGATTCCTTTTCTTTCAAATGTTCAGAAAGAGTTTGTTTTTTAAGACGATCAATCTCGACAGACTGTTCCACCATAGAACATAAACGATCTCATAACTTTTTTTTACATCAACTAATTGGCCTCTTTCAAAACATTAATAAACTGTTCTTTATATCTTTCAAGCTCAGCAGTTAAAGTATCATTGACACTTTTATTGTCTAGATTTATCTTGGTATAATTGATTACTTGGGTTTTCAGTTGTTTAATCACAGATAATATCAGTGCATCTTGTTGTGCAGATAAGTTAGAATTCTGAACAGCTGCCTGTTGTGATTCAGTCACATACTGAGAATAAGGGAAAAGTGAAATTGCAATGCACTGTTATTTTCAGTCTTTGAATAGTTTACAACATATTGTCTAATCAGAAACGGGATCACCCATTCCACGACCTATGATTAAGTCATGATATTTATACCACATTTTCAGGATTGTGGTACCTCAGCGAGAGCATCTGAACCATAATGAGAAAATTTGCCATGAGAGCAACTTTGGCAGTGTTGAGTTCATCACAATCAGAGTCATATGCATCCAAATCATCGGCTTGATAAGAAGCATTGTGAGTAATGATAGTCTGTGTCTGGCGTATGACCATCTCAAGTTTCCTGGATCTTTCAAAAAATGCTAGTTCCTCCACATGTCGAATTTGTCCATTTTGCAAGTGCTTGTACCACAATACATTATCCTTAAACCACAAATCATCCCTTTCCATTTAAGGTTTTGTGCACGTGTTTGGACATGTGTCCTTCCCTTTTACAGTTGTAACAAATAATAGTCCTTTGTTTTCTTGTAGAATTTCTTCCACTTGCTCCTAGAGTGTAGGTCCTAGTGGTACCCGTAGCAAAAGAAATTTGTTTCCCCTGTACTGGTTGTAAAGTCACTCTTCCATCATTAATGGTAGCTTGTTGCCTAGGGTTTGATGAATTTCTTAGCTGGTTGTTGGTAGTAGGATAGCGAGATGTGACGACAGCTGATAGAAATGAAATCATATGGTTGATGGCATCAATGGGATCATCACCTTGATTGAACACTAGAACAGTTAGACCAGATCTAGTTGAAAAATTCAGGTGTTGGTGTTGTTGGTTAACAGTGGGAGCATATTCCATTTGAGGGATGGATATGGTAGGTGAATAAACTATATGGCGAAAAGATTGATTGATAATCATTAGATGGATAAGTAATTGAAAGAGGTGTTAATGATTGATTGAGTATTGTTGAGACTGATAAGGTGATCCATACTGTGGAGACTGATATAGTAAAACTTGTGGTTGAAATTGAGAGTTTTGGTATGAGTTCTAATGAGTTTGATACGGAGACTGGGTCATCTGATGGGTTACAACCAAAGCAAGCAGATCTGAGTTGTGTTCATAGGCTTTAAACAAAACTATCATTTGCATGAAATTTGTGTTGTCCCAAATAAGCATGAAGCTGATCAATATTAGTTGTGTGCAAGTCCCAAACCAGTTTGACATCGGTCACAAATTTGCTCCACTCAGGAGGAAGAGTATTCAAAAACTTGGTGTTCACTTGAAATTGTTCCAGTTTCACATTGTAGATGTTCATTGTCTGTGAGTATCATGAAAATCTCAAGTAGAAATCACGTAGTGTTTTCCCCCATTCTTATAAGCAAACTTATACGAATTCACATATAGTTTACACTCTCTTTCCTGTTTCGTCAATGAAGTTCCTTGCATGAGAAGTTGAATTCATTCCCAAAGTTCCTTGGCGATTCTAATGAATGCTAACAAGTGCATAGACTCTGGCGTAATATCTTGAAGAATGATATTTGTTGCGTTTGACATCACAATCAGACTTGAATTGCATCCGCAGCAGATAACTCAGTAATATTTGTCCTTGGTCTAGTCACTCTATTCTCGCTCAAACGTAGGCCTAGATGAGGTGACCATTTTCAATGGATCACAAGGATCATTCGTCCATGTTGTCTACTCATCATGTATAGATCCGTTATACTTTTCCAAGAATCATACATATCCTTTTCCAACATAGGTGGACGATTGTCAGCACCCGAAAGAATTGCTTTGTCAGCAAGAGTCGTCATTATGAAATTTGTATGTTAAAAGATTACTTGTTTGATCGAACAGTGATTGAAAGTAATTGTGATTAAAGGTGTTGTCTTTTATGTGTTTTAAGTCGTGAAAACTACACGGGATTTTACAATTCTTGACAAAACCGGGAAAACAAGTTAATGTTTCACGGGATTTTACAAGTCAAAGAAGGAAACCGTATAATTTTTGTTTTAGCAACTTTGGTCCAAGTGTAATTCAAAATTCGGTTGTCAAAGGAAAAATTGCGAATTCGGTTGCCAAGGGAAAACTGCTAATTCGGTTGCCAAAGGAAAACTGCTAATTCAGTTGACAAAGGAAAACTGCTAATTCAATTGCCAAAGGAAAACTGCTAATTCGGTTGACAAAGGAAAACTGCTAATTCGGTTGACAAAGGAAAACTGCTAATTCGGTTGACAAAGGAAAACTGCTAATTTGGTTACCAAAGAAACTGCCAATTCGTTTACTGCTAATTCGGTCACCAAAGAAACTGCCAATTCTGTTACTGCTGTGACGAAACTCAAATTTTGAAAAACATAAAAAGACACATTTTGATTGTTTTTTCCTAAATTTTCTTGTACAACTAGTATTACTAAGCCTATGGGTACCTTAAAAATGCAAACTTTATGGTTTTTAAGCCAAAAATTTTGAAATCAAGATTTGTACTTTTTAAAGCTTTTCGAATACAAAAGATGAACAAAAATGATGTTTTTCTTGAATCTAAGCTTGTACACCTATATCTTAAAGATACTAGATCAGATTTACCAAGGTAAATGATCCTTTAGTGTACACAAAAGCTTCGAACACAAAGAAAAAACAAGAAATGATGTACGATTTTGAAAAGAAAAAACGAACCAAACAAAACAAACACAAAAACTAAACAAATCACTCCATGGCTCTTGATACAAATTAAAGAACAATTAAATAACATACATGAAGAGAGAAAGATAGGTGGTTTTAGAGAAAGAGAGTGGTTGGATGAACATTTTAGAGAGAGAAAGAAACATGAAAGGAAACTTGTATTATGTGTGTGAAATAATGAACAACCAACCACCTCTCCAAAGCATGGAGAGGTGTATAAATATCCTTTTGGGGTCGGCAATAAATGGGCCTTCATGGGCTTTCCATGGGCTTTTCCTAACTTGGCCTTACTTAGGTTCCAAATAATACTTAACGAGCTAACGACAGTTATCTATGAAGTGACCGATACTTTCCTAGGATTTTTGTATTCCTAACAAAACAAACACACAAGACACACCTAATACGCAAGAAAATAATAGATTGGGTTGCCTCCTAATAAGCGCTTGTTTTTGTTTGAGTCACGAGCTTGACTCTATGCTTATTTGACGCGTAAAAGGTGGGTCTCCCCTATACTTAAGGTCAAGTGTGGGTGATAGTAGTGATACACACCATTTCGATAGAAGTATGCCATGTGGGGTGAAGGTGGTGTATGAATGGTTAACAGTTTTATTACCTTCATCTTAAAATTACCCAGACTATATGAGTTCATGGGTGGGTCGGTTCCTCTTTTGTTTCCTAGATTTACATCTAAGGGTGAAAAATTGGGTAAAAGTTGAGGCTCTAGTTCATCAACACTAGGGATTTTCCTAGAACTAAGAAATAGGTCATGACTACAAGTACTCAAGCCTAAATCCTCTAATCTCGTGTGGTCCAAAGGTTCTACCTCCATCGAGATTCCTATAGTTTCATCTACATCCGGGTAAGTTACGGGCGGTGTGTATACCTCAAATGATGGGAGGACTTGTAGGTACTTTGTGTGCTTGGATTATCTACCTTATCCTCCATATCACCTATATGCTCATCATATGCATCTAACCATGACATGTACTTAGGTACCATAACTCTAACCAATTCATTCTCAACTAATTGAGCCTTCAAATTTGCTATTGTTTGGTTAGAAATAGTGCTAGTTGGGTTTTTCCAATGTTTATCGCATTGGGTAAAATCCTTAATGGTTTCCCATGCTTCTTCAGCACTTAATCTCCTAAGGTTCCTACCTGCTGCATGTCTATTTTGGTATATCTATCGACATGATCATAAAAGAATTAAGCCAGGGACCATAAATTGAGGCAATGATGAGGGAATCTTTGGATTAAGTTTTTGAAACGAGTCCATGCATCATAGAGATATTCATCTTGATGTTGTTCGAACATCAAGATATTATTTTAGAATGGGAAGGTTGTGTTTTGTGGTGGATTTTAAAAATGGTTGGATGGTGGTCTTTCATACATCATAAAGGTGAACGAAAGAATGATTTATAAAACAAAGGGAACAAAGAAAAAATAGACTACGAGAAAGCTAATTGACAAGAAATTAAATCTCACATGATAAGAATCTTGTGAGTAGACCTAAGCTAGATTGAATTCGAAACCTACAGTATTCCCCGGCAGCGGCGCTAAAAACTTGAGGCGGTAGTCGAAGGACTTCAACAAGAAGTTTTACAACTCCCGGAGGAAGTGTACCTAATCGTTGTAGCGTAGTATAGGCAAGACTCAGGGGTTGTTATCGTTCTCTAGGGGAATAGCACTGTGAAGGCCGGATCCAATGTTCACTAAGGTCTAAGGGTTGTAGGAAGATTATTTTTGTATTTTTATGTTTTCTGAAAGCAAGTAAAATCTCGGGTTTGAAGAGGTTTTGATTTAGCTAATGACTACTCTAATTGCAATAAAGTAAACTAGAAAAAAATTATACAACGAAGCGCATTCACCTGGGATGTACTACTCTTTGCTAGCTATCCAATTCTACCTTTTACTTTGTCACACTTGCGATGTAATGTGTAAGTATTTCCTAGGTCATGAACAGATTACATGAAGCCGCCATCTACGTAATATTCTGTTAGGGCAATGCACAAGTAAGGTAGTATAAAGACTATTACAAGGTCCCTAAGAGTACATTACATGCATTAAAACACTTAAGAGTGATCAACCATATTAGAGGTAAGGTAGTATGAAGACTGTTACCGATGGTATCCTTTCTACACACTCGCGTTTCCCTAGACGTCTATGCCAAGGTAATATTTTATAGCTAGTTTTCTAGGGCCTAATGCGCACATCCATCAACAAGAAGCTATAGGAAACAATAATTATAAACTATAATCAATTATACTTATTAAATCTATCACAAACAACAAGATATAATCAACTAATGACAAGTTTCATGCATACCTAAATAAATACTAGATTAATTAGCCAAGCATACTCAAACAATAGAAATCATAATCAACAAAAGAAATTTGAAGACATGAATTAAGATATAAGTGATAATCAAACCATTACAAGATGTTTATGGATTGAATTAGGTCTTCTAAGTAGATGGAAAAACACTGTTAGGTTTATGGAAAAGTGTTGATTATGTGGTTTTATTATATTTTGTTATTAGACTTTATTTTGTTTAGTTTAATATAGCTTGTAATAAGGTTTATTATGCTTTAAGTAAGAAATAGCATAATAACCAAAGTCTAGGGACTAGTATTGACAAGTTAGGAAAATAAGGAAGGGAAGCCTCCCTCCTATTGCCTATAAATAGCCCTTTAATCTTCATTAGAGGGTGATGCCCTTGTAATTAACTCTCATTTTCCCTCCATAATAAGATTTGAATTTTCTCTTTACTTGCCCTCATTCTCTCTAATCTTACATGTTGATATGATTGATTCAAGATTCATGTGACCTATCAAGTGGTATCAATCGCCAATAAAGAAGTAGAGTGCTTGATTTGTGCGTGATTTTGTTCGACCGAGAATCAAGAAGTGATGGTTTCCGAATTCGGTTGGTGCTATTGAGGTTTCGAGATTGATTTTGGCTGTGATTTCGAGTTTTTGGACGTTATTGTGTTCTCGGAAGTGTTCATTTCATTCTCGGAAGTGTGGTTTTGATTTTCGGTTGAAGCTTTGCATTCTCGGTAGAGTGGTTTTGAGTTTCGGAAGACTTTTTCTTGTAAATTTAGCAATTTCAGTACGAAATATCAGTGTAATAGATATATTCGATCTTTTGGTTCTATCAAAAATCGTTTATTAGGAATTCGGTATTAAACTCGGTTTTATCGAGTTTGTTAAGTTCACAAATTCGGTTCCATCGAATTTGTGATATAGGGAATTTTACTAAGTATAAACTCGGTAATAAGCTTTACAAGTCATTTTACACTTTCATTTCACGGTTTTATCGTGTTTTGAAGTGTTAAATATCGGTTTTTCAAGATTTACTAAACTCGGCAATCAAATTCGGTTTCATCGAATTTGAGTTTTTAGAACACTTGGATTATCTAGTCATCATAAAATTCGGTTTCATCGAATTTGTGGTTATTAATAATTCATAACTGTTGGATTTTAACAATTTAGGCTTACCGAGTTTATAGTGAATAGTGTTACCGAATTTGAGTAGTTTGCAGTTTACCGAGTTTATTATTTGAAGATTTCCGAGTTTGATAGTGTACTGTTCGAGAAGGGTATTCGTTTTCAGATTACTTGTTGTCCGTGAACAGTGTTACCGAATTTGACTACTGTTACCGAGTTTGGATATTTTCTCACAAATCTCACTCATATTCGTCTAAAAAGATCCAATCTTTGAATCTTAAGACATGTCGACATCCAAAACATACCAACAATCCCTTGCTGATGCCGGTTCTGAGACTAGGCCACCCATGCTTGAAAGGGGTAGTTACATACCTTGGGCGAGTAGATTCAAACGATTTCTTAATCGCAAGAGGGAAAACCGAAAGTGGCTTCTCAAAGCACTAGAAGATGGCCCTTATGTGTTTAGGAACATCACACCTACAGGTTTAATAATACCAAGGTTACAAGAAGTAGAGGATCTTCAAGGAGATGACTTATTGTATTATGATGCGGAAATGGAACTCATGAATATGATTCTTCTTGCTATTCCTAATGAGATTTACAATTCTATGGATTCTTGTAAGACGGCCAAGGAAATGTGGGCTCATGTTGAACGTTTGATGAGGGGAACTATACAAAACCAAGTTGACAGAGAAACGTGATTTACAAATGAATTTAATCAATTTAGTCTACAATCGTTTTGCTCAGTTAATGAATGATTTAGAACGAAACAACATGAAGTTTCCAACTGTTTTAGTTAACACAAATTTTGGAATGAAAACAACATGAATTAGTTTTCCAATGTTTCAGTTAAACACAAAGTTTCTGAATAGTTCGCAACGGATTGGTTGAAATTTGGGACTCAAGTTTGTTTGGCTAAGCAAGTGTCAGTTGATCGTTCGCTGATCTTTTTGATTATCTTTCGCAATTTGACGAAATTGGTTAATGATTCTAGGCAAAAGAAAGTTAGAAAAAGTATATGATCCTTTGGCTCTAGTAGCTCACATCGGTTCATCTTCCTGAAAACACCTCTTGCTTATTATTTGACCATCCTTCAACTGTAGTTGATTATGATGGAAGAGTTTGAGCAGTATGATGTTCATAACCATTCTGAAGATCCCCTAGCATCTGCTATGTTGTTACTTGCCAAATCCATTACTCAAAATTTCTCTAATCCAACAAACAATCGTCTTCGTTTGCTTGTCTAATACCAAAATCATGCAGTCATTCAAGTGACAGGGTGAATATTCAAGCAAAAATTATGGTTAATATTGAGGAAATAATTAGACGAGCTATGTTCTAAGAAGAAAGTATTGTTGAGGAATAAATGCTCAAATGAGACTGCAAATGTTCAATATATGGGAATTGTTTCGAAACTCTGACTCCAGGCAATACTTCAACGGCGTCAATGTTAACTGCGGTGGAAAAAGGAATTATGCTAGGAATTGTCCCAAGCCAAGGGTTTCTTGGATTTCAAAGTATTTCATGGAGCAAATGTTGTTGGCAAAACAGGATGAAGCGTGTAATTTTTTTTTCTTACCGATGAATGAGAAGAATTGTTTTCTCTTTGCTGATGCTTAGGATGACGAAATTGAAGAGAACTTAGTGCAAACATATGCTTAATGGCAAGAATTAACCAGCTGTATACAAAAATTCTGTTGATGAGCCAAGCTATGGAGTCCTGCAATTTATAAGTGAGGTACAATCTTACTTCATCAATGAGGAATGATGACAAATGTATCCAACTCCACATACTAAAAATATATTAACAGTACCATTGATGCTATAAAATTTAATAGCAATATTCAATTTGATTATGTCGAAAGGAAATGGTTTTAATTAGTGGCTTTTTTTTTTTAGTTAGTGTCTGAAAAAGATACACATGTTTTATGATCTGTGTGCATTAGAAACACTTGCTAGGAATGAATATGATGAAGCTGCAAAACAACAAAGATTTGCTAAAAGGTCCAACAACAAAATATGACTTTGACCAGTCAGATTGAGATGTATAAGGAAAGGAATTCGGGTCCAAAATTTTTAGAAAAACACAACCAAGGATAACATTATCTAAAAAGGAATTTCTTGAAGATGGATGAAAGGGCAAAACGTGTTTCAAAAAAAAGCTGAGTTCAGTGTATCGCTGACCGTGGATATTATTCGAGATCTCGAAAAAAACGAGATAAGTTGAGTCAAAGAGGTCAAACATTTCAAACAGAAAATGAGGAATTACAACAATCAAATTTATTTTTAAAAGAAAAATGTGTGAAAACGAGGATAAGCATCATGATAATATCTTGATCTTGAGGAAACTAAAAAAGAATGTTTATTTGTTTTTGAAAATTTGGTAAATTCTTTACAAGCATGTTTTGCTCGGTCCAAAACATTGTCTGTTTATGATCAACAATTAAAACTTGGTTTGGGGTATCCGACTCCTTATACTACTAGACAAGCAATTCAATCCCTCTAATCTTCATTAGAGGGTGATGCTCTTGTAATCAACTCTCATTTTCCCTCCATAATAATATTTGAATTTTCCCTTCACTTGTTCTTATTCTCTCAATCTTACATGTTGATATGATTGATTCAAGATTTATGTGACCTATCGAACAAACAAAATTGTTGGACAATTGATTACAAACAATTAAATGCGTTTTATAATGACTTTGTTCCTCAAAAAGAATCATTCGTTAAACAAACATGTTCTTCATCTTCTTATAATCCCTTTGTTAAGATTCTGGAAACAAAAACAATGCCAAGTGAGTTACCTTTGATCAATGAATTATTCAATATAAAAGTTGGATTTGAAAAGTAGTTTATGTTGATAAAACAGAACAGTAAAAGGGCAAGCAAGTTTTATACATCAAAGGAAGAGATAGCTCTTAATGATTTTTGTCGAGATCAAGTTAGACCACTTCTTAATGAATTACTGGATTACTTTGATGGCTTTCAGAATCTATTTCAAAGGGATATAAAAGAAATGAAAGATGCGTTTAAGCAAAATGATGTTTATCTTGATGAGATTGAAAGGCAAAATGATTTGTTGAAAGATCAACTTTTAGAAGCATCACTCAAACATGATATTGAGCTATGTGTGTTGTTGTTAGATATTAGAAAAAGAATCGATCACCCCGTGTAGTTTACTGTTTATTATTGCTCATAGTTTAATAGTTAATAGTATGATTTTCGGTATTAAGCCGGGTACTAATACCTGGTATATTGTAAGAACTATATAAGCCTCTTC